>JAXHKQ010000195.1:0-37356 GCA_038407185.1 Chalaropsis ovoidea | reverse complement strand
GATCTCAAAAGATTGGGCGGGTGAGGAATATATTGATATATTGCAGAAACACAGGTCAGACTGACTCAGCCGGTTCTACTATGCATAGATGTACTAAGCTCGGCTTTTTAAATACCGGCAAAGACAAGAGACAAAAAAACAAATGGCGGGCGGGCGTTATCAGGCGGATGGATTTGTGTACATGTGTGTTGCTTTGCTGTGTGTTAGTGGTTGTTGTGCTGCAGCTTGCTTTTTCGTGCTTAAGCTTCGCTATGGCTGGCTGGCTGGCTGGCTGGCTGGCCGAGCTGAAGCTGCATGCAGGCGAGCACAAAAGAAGCAACAAAAAGAAAAGAGGTAAAAAACGACAGCAAGCGAGGATGGAGCAAAAAAGACAAAAGAGAGAACAAGATAAAGACTGGCGGTGGAATGCGCGCGGGATCGCCTTCCGACAAACATCTTTACTTTTGTGGAATTTTTTTTTTTTTTTTTCATTCTTTTTTTTTTTGCATGTGGCCGTCGTCTATCGGCGTTCGGAGAGGCTGGGAAGCGAGCCGAAGTTGAAGGGCAAGCGTAGGGTTAGTAGAGTAGGGTTAGGGCTCGGATTATGAAACCAGCTAAGCCAGCTTGCAGCGTCCTTTTATACAAACAACGTGCTGGGTCTCCGATCTTGTTGGGAGGCCACCCAAGAACCCCAAGACGAGCAGGGCAGCAAGTTTTGGACGATCGGAATTGCTGTTACAGCGTGTGGGATTTACATTTACATTTACAAGTACATTTCAGATATTGCATGACGGAAGAAAGCTATGGGAGGGGCTCACCAAGGCTCACCAAGGCTCACCAAGGCAGCAGAATTGGGGGGTGAAAAAAGAACAAAAAATGGGAGACTGGGTCAGTGCCAGACGCATGAAGGGCTACGGAGAAAAAAAAAAAGAAAAAAAGAAAAAAAGAGAAAAAAGACAGACACAAAATGGTAATGCTGGTTGGCATGTCGTCCACGGGCCAGGAGGGGGACAGGGCGCACGACCACGACCACGACCGCCGGACAGGGCCAGCAGGAAGGGAAAGGAGGACGTTGGGCTTGTTATAGAGACGAGGGAGAACCAGAAGAGACAGGAGTGTTCCAGTGAGTGGTATTGCTGGTATTGCTGGCATTGCTGGCTGGATGTTGCTGATGGCAATATCGCCAGGCTTGCTATTACTGGTGTTGTGGGTACTTGAGTACATACATGTACAGAGATGCCTGTGATCACACCTTCACACCTATTCAGTTACTGGCAATAGTACAGCCAAAAGTCTGCCTCACAAAAGGCCAAAGCCCGCAAAGCCAAGACAACCAGCAGAGCGTGTTCATCCTATGGCTCCTTCCCCTCTGCCTTTTTTTCTTGCTTCTTTTCTTGGCGTTTCCTGCAGCGTTACTGTCACGGCAGAAACGTCACTCACTACAGTTGTTTGGCTTTGGTGCTTGCTCTGGAGAAGTGGCAAGGTACAGAGAGCCGTGCAGACGTATGGACATATGCTTGTTTTATAGCCGGCCCACTCGCAGATATGCCTGTGCAGCAGTCTTTTTTCGGCTGTTTCTTTTCTTTTTTTTTCGTCTTTTTTCGCACTTGCAACCTGCTTATGCACATTTGTCAACGGCCGGCCCAGGCCCTATCCGTTGTCGCCGCTTATGCTGTCTCGACACAAGGGATGGAGGGAGCAGTGATGGACGATGGACGAGGACGTCATGGTAGCTAGGGTTACCCGTGTAAGAGCAGAGCAGCGTCTAGGGTTAACTGCTACAACGCAGGTCTCGGAGTCCTGTTCGCCCCCTCTGTCCGGAGCGTAATTTATCTGGTCAGCGGGTTGAGGCTTGGGGCAGAATGAAGGCTTGCTAATGGGCTTGCAATTGTCAGGTTGTTTCTCGTGGATTGATTTCAATTTCTCTTCTCCTTATTATTCGTTGGGCCTCTGTTCCATGTTCGTTCTGGCGCTTAATTGGTCGATAAAATGGGCGGATTTATTGCTGGTCTGTGCGTCCCCGGAAAACCCTAAGCCATTGTTGTCTCTTTCCTCTTTCCTCTTTTCTCCAATTGTCTCTTGGCTTCCATCACCGTTGATCTTCGCTGCTTCCTGTTTTGTCGAGAGAGTATGTACACATGTACCTATCACTATATATATTGGCAACTGCCCGTGGCCCGTGGCCGCACAGAATATTCTTCAATTTTCTGCAATTTTCATGCAAAATTTTCATCACCCATCTTCATCATCACCACAAAAATATCGATATCGTGACCTGCGGCTCTTGACTGGCCGGCTTGCTTAAATCCTTCTTCGATACCTACAGCTCACACACGACGCACCACCCACTACGCACCACACACACCGCCACCATGTCCTCTCCCACCACCGCTCTCGCCCGTGATACCGGCTTCCCCGAGCACTTCAACGGCAGTATGTCTATCTCACTCCGCCCCACACACTCCCTCCCCGTCTCTCCCCGTCCTGCACCATGCTAACCCCCCTCGGCAGACGGCAACACCACCCTCCCCTATCCCGGCGCCCACACCGGCCCCAACGCCACGCTGGGCTCATCCGACATCGACCCGAACCTCTTCGTCGTCAAAGCCCGCCGCTCCTTCCAGCTCAGCCAGATGAAGCGCAGCCTGAGCCTCAGCCGCAGCAGCCGCAGCACGCGCCACAGCCGCGCCAGCACCGGCTTCACCATCGACTCGGCCCTCGTCACCGCCATCGGCCCCGGCACCGCCCACGCCACCACGCCCTCGCCGTCGTCGTCCGTCGCCTCGTCCGACGGCTTCACCTCGCCTAGCCTCGACTGCGTGCGCGAGTGCGACGACCCCGACGCCGGCACCGGCGCCGCCCTGCGTCTCGCACACGTGCCCACCGCCGACACGTCGCTGGGCCTCCCGTCACCGCCCCTGCCCGAGGACCTGGCTGGCCGAGCGGCTGGTGCCGGGCTCGCCACGGGTGCAGACGCCGCCGATGCAGGCCTGGCCGACGACCACCAGCGCCCGCTCACGTCGGAGTCGCGGCGGTCGAGTTTTGGCAGCAAGAGCCGGCGTAGCTTTGGCCGCATGTTCAGCCGCGGCCGCAAAAACAGCAACTAAAAAAACCGGGCGTGGGGTTCTCCGCAGTCCTCTTCTGTCTCTGAGTGGTCTCTCCGTGGGCTTCTCAGTAGTCCTCCTCTTCTCTCTGGGTGGTCTCTCGTTTCTTTGCTTTCCGCGACATACTCCGCCTCCCTCTAATGCACACCGTCTTTTGCCGTGTCTCATCTCGCCCAGCCGAGGCCCTGCTGCCCAATATATCGTCACTACCGCCTGATATACCACCCACCACCACAGGCCTGGCCGTGTCTCACCTCTCCTCCGTTACGCAGCGTTGCTTTTTTTCTCTTTTCGTTTGTTGCTCATTTTCTTTGTCTTGTGTACGGCACTCAGAGCCCGTCGTCTTGTTTCTCCCTGTTTCTGCTTTATGCCAGCCAGCCAGCCAGCCAGCCAGCTAGCAAGGTCTCCCTGCCTCCGCATCATACACTCGTTTTTGTTTGTCCTTTTTCTTGTTTCCTTGTTCTCGGGGTTTCCTGTATACTACAATCCACCAGCATTCTTCTTTGTTAGCGTTACAATTTTATATTTCTCGCGGGACTCTTGCCTCGCACGCATACCATGGCTTTACTGCATTCGTGATCCAGTGCCAAGTTCCAAGGTCCAAGGCCCAAGTTCCAACTGTCTCGCATCCCTAGAAACCGTAGCTCGCCCAAGAACGACAGCCAGCCGCCATCCCTCAAATCCACAGTCCCCCCCTTCCGTAGAACCCCAGAACGCCCGGCCGCCACCGCCCCTTTAGCTGCCGCGGTACGTCGAGTAGCTGTACGGCGACAGCAGCAGCGGCACATGATAGTGCTGACCAGGCTGCACCTCGAAGACGACCCTGACCTCAGGGAAGAACGATTTGCCGGCGCCAAAGTACGGCTCCGTCAGGAAGAGCAGCTCCCAGCGCGACGGCCCGTCGGCCGGCACGGCCAGCTGCGCCGCTGCTGCTGCGCCCGCTGGCGCCGCCCACTGCTTCACGCGCCCGTCGGCGTCTGTCGTCGCTGCGAACACCGCTGCACTCCCGCTGCCGCTGTCGCTGCTGCCCACCGCTGACAGCTGCACGTCGATGCCGGCCGCGGGCTTGCCGGTCGCTGTGTTGAGCACGTGGCACGTGATGGGTGCTTTGTCGGCCATGGTGTGCAGAAGAACCGGGCTATGAAAAAAAGAAAAGAAGAGAAAAAGAAGTGGTAAGAAAACAGCACTCGATAGCACCAGGATGCTTGGGATGTTGTTGGCGGCGGTAAAGTGACTCCAGAATTTGCACAAGGCGTGATGTGAAGTGTGTCAGACAGAAATCTCGGTCCCCTGGTTCTCCTGGCCTCGTGCTTATATACGCCTCGGAGACCAGGCATCAGTCCGTAGTGGGCCCTCTTTGCCCGCAGAAAAGTGGAGAACAGGCGCGGGGTTCCCCGAGAGAGCTACCTGCCTAATTGGGACGTTCCACAGATTATGCAAGCACAATTGGGAGTCGATTTATGCAGAGTTGTGCAGGGGAATTATGCACACGCTTGTTAGGTGATGTTCGTATTCTCATATGTTTTCCGGCTTGACTGTCTTGACCCAGGCTTGGTTTCTTGGCCCAGGCGTGACTGTCTTGAAATCCCAGAAATCTCAGAAACCCCCTACAGCCCTCCCATTTCCTGGTCCCCCTCATCGTCATCGCCCCCCTCTATAGCCCTGCTCGTAGGCCCCTGTCCCCCGCCCGCGCCCGAAGCCAGCGCCAAGTCCTGTGCTGCCAGCGACCCAGCCACTGCAGAGACACTGACGCCATGGTCCTCCGACAGCAGGGCAGTGCGCGCGGAGCGCGAGACCGGCAGGCTGGTTTTGCTCTGGGGCTTTTTCGGCTCGTCGGCGCCGGGGAGCTGCTGCTTCTTCCGGCGCGGGCGGAACTGCGGCGTGGAGAAGAAGGGCACCGGCCCGTTGGCCACGCGCGGCTGCCACGGCGGCTGGAAGACTACCGGCGGCTGCGCGGTGTCGCTGGCGTCGGCGGCTGCTGCTGCTCCTGCTGCTCCCTCGACTGCAGTCTCGGTTTCTTGTGCGTGCTCCCCTGCCGTAGCTGCGGCTAGTGTCCCCTCTACTGCTCTGCCCTTGCCCTTGGCCTTCCCCGCCCCTCTGCTATTATCAGCCCCCCCGCCGCCGCCGCCGCCGATGACCGCTGTGCGGCCTATGCGCGGCTGGGCCTCGACGGGGCGCAGCTTGCGGCGGCGCGGCTTCCAATCGGGGTCGCGGTCGTCGCGGAAGTCCTTGTTAGCGGGCGGGCGGGCAAAGACGGGCACGGCGTCGGGCTCGCCCTTGATGCGCTTGACGGCCATGAGGTTCTCGAGGAAGGCGGCCTGCTTGCGCCGGTCGCCGTTGAGGTCGCGGCCCGCCACCACGCGGATGCCTAGTTGCGCCTTGACTTCGTCCAGGTTCGTGTCCAGCCGCGGCTGGATCTTGCGCTCGGTCGTCAGGATGCGCGCGGCGCTGGCGGCTAGCAGGTCGACGCCGCCGGGCAGGGCGTCGATGCGCGGCAGCGGCCTGGTGTTGGTGTTGCTGTTGCTGTTGTTGCTGTTGCTGCCATCGCGCTGGCTGTCGTCGTCGTCGCGCGCGGCAAAGATCATCTCCGTGCCCGAGTTTTCCGCCCACTGGCCCTCGAAGATGCGCCCGCGGTAGGCGATGATGGGGGTTTTGGAGTGCAGTTCCAGGATCTGCACCTCGCCGGCGTCGGCGTCGGTGTCGGCGTCGGTGTCGACATTGCCGAGCTCGGGGGGCCCAAACGCGGCGGCCGTGTTCCGGACAGTCTTTGCTTCTGCTGGCTTGTGGCTAGCCGTGCTTGTCGGCGCTGTAGCTGCGGCTGCAGCTGCGGCTGCTGCGGCTGTGGTCTTGGTGCTGGCTGTGGTGGCGCCAGCGGACTTGAGCGCGGGGTCGCTCGGCGGCATGTCTGCATCGTCGGGGTCCTGGTCCTCGCGCTCGGGCGGCTCGTGGTCGTCTTCCTCGTCCATGTCGTCGGCGGCGAAGCGGTAGCGGGTCTTGTTGTCGGCGCTGGCCCCGCTGCCCTTTTCCGGGTCGCCGATCCACGAGGAGAGGTAGCCGCCGCGGCCGGCCTGCACGACGTGTCTGGAGTCGCGGGTGGTGAATTCGGGGATTGAGAGGTCGAGCGTCAGGTAGTAGGTCTGTGCGAGGGGAAGATGGCGATATGTTAGCGCTGCAGGCTTTCCAGAAGCCCGGTGCTGAATAAAGGTACCTCTGTTTCTGTGGCCGAGTACTCGTACTCCCACTCGTCCTCGTCGTCGTACGTGGGGATTTCGGACTTGTAGGGCTTCGGCGACGGCCGGGCAAAACCGCCGGCCAGCATTTCGTGGGTCTTGATTGGCTGCATGGCGGGCGTGGCAGCCGGCAGGGCAATAGGCAGATTGCTGTGAGGGGGTGATATCGGTTTCCCTGTATTATCAAGTAGATGTCGCAAGTCAAAAGTCAAGCCTACGCCGATGAATGATCGTGGGGCGGGAGCTTTATCAAGATCTTATCGTGACAGCTGTCGCCAGCTGCCGCCGCCAGCTGCCAAAAAAGCCATCATCCCGGTGACCTCACATGCAATGAAGCGCATGGATTTCTAGCTGTTAGAAGCAAAAACATTGACTCACGTCACTTGTGCTTGTGCGGCTGCTGCATATAAGAAAAAACGACCAGATTCTGCCGTGATTTTGTGCTTCTCTGTACACATCCCGCAGCCCCTCGTCACCGCCTTTGCCCTCTGTTTCTTTGCCGTGCTCAAGCCCGCGTCTTGCCGGTCCGAAGACGGAGCTTCCCTCGTTTCTTTGTAACATTCGCTCATCCTCTTTGTATCCTTCCTTGTCCTCAGCCATGGCCGCCAACAAGGTCTATCTTATCGACTATGTGGCCGGCAACATCCGCAGTTTGGTCAACGCCATCGAGGCCGTTGGCTACTCCGTCGAGTGGGTGAAGACGCCGGAGGATGTCCAGAAGGCCGATGTAAGTGAAGTGCCGCCATAGACCGCGCAGCCCGGCCTGGCCGTGTGCAGACCCGCGACTAACCCGGCGCGCGCCGCTCTACAGAAACTCATCTTGCCCGGAGTGGGCCACTTTGGCTACTGCCTGACCCAGCTCTCTAACGCCGGCTTCCTGGAGCCCATCCGCAAGCACATTGCCGACGGCAAGCCCTTTATGGGCATCTGCGTCGGCCAGCAGGCCCTGTTCGAGGGCTCCGAAGAGGCCCCCGGCGTCCAGGGCCTGGGCATCGTGCCCACCACCCTCAAGCGCTTTGACGAGTCCGCCAAGTCCGTGCCGCACATTGGCTGGAACGACGCCACCACCGGCGGCCTGTCTATGTACAGCCTGCGCCCCGACTCCAAGTACTACTACGTGCACTCGTACATGGCGCCGTACGTGCCCGGCCAGCTGGAGGCCGCCGGCTGGACCGTGGCCGTCGGCACCTACGGCAACGAGACCTTTGTCGGCGCCGTGGCCAAGGGCAACATCTTCGCCACGCAGTTCCACCCCGAGAAGAGCGGCGTGGCCGGCCTACGCGCCCTGCGCGACTTCCTCAGCGGCGCTGGCCCCGCTGCGCTCGCGCGCGCGGCCGCCGGCTTCGCGCCCGAGCTTTTCCGCGACTCGCTGACGCGCCGCGTCATTGCCTGCCTGGACGTGCGCACCAACGACCAGGGCGACCTGGTGGTGACCAAGGGCGACCAGTACGACGTGCGCGAGAAGGAGGATGCCGGCGGCAACGTGCGCAACCTCGGCAAGCCCGTCGAGATGGCCAAGAAGTACTACGAGCAGGGCGCCGACGAGGTCACCTTCCTCAACATCACCAGCTTCCGCGACCTGCCCGTGGCCGACGTGCCCATGCTGGACATCCTCAAGCTGACCAGCAAGACGGTTTTTGTGCCGCTGACCATTGGCGGCGGCATCCGCGACACGGTCGACGTCGACGGCACCAAGGTGTCGGCGCTGCAGATCGCCACCATGTACTTTAAGTCGGGCGCTGACAAGGTGTCCATCGGGTCTGACGCGGTGATTGCTGCCGAGGAGTACTACGCCGCCGGCCGCAAGACGTCGGGCACCACGGCCATCGAGCAGATCTCGGCCGCCTACGGCAACCAGGCGGTGGTGGTCAGCGTGGACCCGAAGCGCGTGTACGTGGCGTCGGCCGCGGCGGCCGCGCCGCATCACACCGTGGCCACGGCGTCGCCGGGCCCCAACGGCGAGCTCTTTTGCTGGTACGCGTGCACTATCAAGGGCGGCCGCGAGACGCGCGACCTCGACGTCGTGCAGCTGGCGCAGGCCGTCGAGGCCATGGGCTGCGGCGAGCTCCTGCTCAACTGCATCGACAAGGACGGCACCAACAGCGGCTTCGACATGG
Source organism: Chalaropsis ovoidea (assembly GCA_038407185.1). Lineage (NCBI taxonomy): Eukaryota > Fungi > Ascomycota > Sordariomycetes > Microascales > Ceratocystidaceae > Chalaropsis > Chalaropsis ovoidea. The sequence continues at coordinate 28,926 of JAXHKQ010000195.1, read as the reverse complement.
AGCTCATCAACCAGGTCAAGGGCGCCGTGCGCATCCCCGTCATTGCGTCCAGCGGCGCCGGCGTCCCCGGCCACTTTGCCGATGTCTTTGACCAGACGGCTACGGATGCGGCGCTGGGCGCTGGCATGTTCCACCGCGGCGAGTACACGGTGAAGCAGGTCAAGGACCACCTCAAGGAAAAGGGATTCCAGGTGCGGCAGTTTGAGGCGGAGTTGTAATAATGTTACTACAGGCTATATAAACAGGGACATAAAATAAAGGGATTACACATTGCACGCAGACTGCAGACTTCAGAGGGATGGTGGTGTTTAGAGACACAGCGGCGATGACGTCATGTTTCGTCATGCTCGCCAGCAAGGGATCGACAATCTGATTCAAGGCACAAAACAGAACCGACAGAGGCACACGTACAGTACAAGCAAAAAAGCCAAGTATGGAAATCAACAATGAAGACAAGAAAATAGCAAAACACACAAGGCAGGCAGGCATAGGACAACGACAAATCATAGGTCAGGATGCACTATCGCCCATGATACATATCTCTCACTCAAAAAGAACGGAAAAGAAAGGCAGGAAAGGATAAGGAAGCCGGCGGCAGCGGCAGCTGGAGGGACAGCAGACACCAAGCGGCCACAAGAGAGGCAGGCCCTTGGGATAGCTCGCGGGGTGGTTGTTTAGTGTGGCGTGGTGTGGCATGGTGTGGCATGGTGTGGCGCGGTGGTTGTGCAGGGCCGCCCTTTCAGACTTCCATGCACATGGTGTGCCAGTGGTCGCTAGTCACGTCGACGTGGTTGGCCCACTGCTCCAGGGTGGTCAGCTCAAAGCCAACCCACTGAAGGCTACGCATCAGAGCTTTGGCTGAATCAGGCTCCGTGTACTTGTCGATAAGGGCAACGACGTCCTGGCAGCCCAGCGGGCCCTCGGCTAATTCTATGATGGCCATGAGTCTGTAAGGAGGTGGAGATGGGCTGGTTAGCGGGTGCACTGGAGGGGTAGGGCAAGATGCAGAGAGGATGGCGGAAAGCGAGTCGGTGTAGTTGTACTTACGCAGGCTTCAGGTCAAGGTGCACAACGCTGTTGTGGAAAAAGACAAACAAGGTGTTGATTCCGCGGTTATCGGCAACAAAGGCGCGGAAGCTGGCGCCGCCCTGGAAGTCCCAAATCTCGGCCCAGGCTGTGACGGGTGTGACGGGCGGCTTGCCCATGTGGCGGTGGCTGTCGCGAGCAGAGCCAGAGCCACCGCCGCCGCCAAACGGGACATCGTCGGGCGGCGTCAGCAAGTATGATGCACCGGTCAGGCCGGAGACAGGCTCGGTGGTGTTCCTCTCACCCAGGAACACAGCGGCCATTGTCTCGCAGAAGAATCTCTCACAATCTTCCCTGATGGTCAGTGCAGCCCCCCCTCGCAGGTCGCGGCTGCGGCTGCTGTTGCTGCTGCCGTGGGCGTTGGCGTTGGCGTGACGGCCACGGCCCGGCTTGGGCAGAATGGCAATCTGGCGCGACGACGACTTGACGGCTGCGAGGGGGGGGCTTGATGGAGGTGAAGGTACGCCTGAGGAAGGGACCTCAGGAATACCACTCGGCCCCTGGAGAAGGTGAGATGGTGTCAGTAGGAGCAATGGGCGGAGGGGTGGGACGGCGCGGGACGGCGCGGGACGGGTCACATACCGGAAGCCCCGGTAGTAGAGTAGTGGAGGCCGTTGACGTTGGCGGAAGAGTCAACAATGTAGCAGCTGGCCAGGACGGCGGCAGGCTCGGTGGCGTTGGCGTTGGCGTTGGTGTTGGTGTTGGCGCTGTTGTAGCTGCTGGCGTAATTATTATTACGGGCCATACTCGAATTTTTCATTTGCGCCATGACTACTGATGTTCCAGCGTGGCGATGGTTGGTGGGTGGTGGAGAGGGCGGCTTCTTTAGCACTTGGGCGATGGTGAAGGCGGCGGTTTGAGGGTCGGTCGGTCGTTATCGTTGTGACAAGCGAGACTGAGACAGCGAGGGTTGGGTTGGATGTGATGTGATGGCGGTGAAGCGAGGACGATGACGAGGAGGTCGAGCAGAGAGACGATATCAAGCGTGGATAAGACGGATTCAAAATTGTGTGAGTCAGTTGACAGGTTGTCTTGTATTTGAGTTTGAGTCGGTGAACGAGACGAGACGAGAATGAGGACGGAGACGAAGACGAAGACGAAGACGAGGCGTGATGTTAATGTAGCGAGACGGAAAAGAGAAACAGAGAAAAGGGAGAGAAGGCGTCTGGGCTTATCTAGATTTTTCCATCTTGTCTTGGTTACCCCAAGAGCCCAAAGCGGCGAATTGGCTTATGTAAGCTGTAGGGGAACCAGTCAAACCGGTTGAACAGGCTGGAGACACTGTAGACACTGCTGTAGCCACTGTAGACACTGCTGTAGACACTGCTGTAGCCACTGTAGGAGACCGCTGTAGCCACCCTGACCACTGTACTCAGTACCTGTAACGCCCTGTAACGCCCTGTCAGCACTGTCAGCACAGCCCTGTAATCCCCCCATCCCCCATCGCTACACCGTCACACCCACCCACGTTGGAGACGCGGGATTGGGCATCAAATGGCGCCACCTCACGGCTTATCTCTGTCTCTGTCTCTCCTTTACTTCTCCAGCACCGGCCAAGCCTGTCAACCCCCGTGTGCCACTGAATTGCAATTGCCTGCAGGACAAGAGAAAAGTCGAATTGGCCACCTGATCTCATGCCGTGAGACTGACTCACACAGACACTGGCGAGACTCTCACTCTCCTCACGGTCAGTAGAGTACAGATAACAGCGGGAGTGTGCAGTGCACTATTCTCGGTGTACATGTACATATGTACATGGTACGTATCTGTAGACAGCCGTCGGCCCAGTCATCTCTCACCTCTCCCCTCTCACCTCTCACCTCTCCCCCCCCCCCTCACCTTCTCCCCCTCATCTTGTCTTGTCTTGTCTTGCCCTCTCCGCCTGTTCCAGGCTTGGCTCCGTGCAGCTCCGCACAGCGCCGTGCAGTCATGCCATCCCAGCCAAATGCACTCTGACGTTATGGCTCCCTGGGATTGCCTTTTGTCTTGGCCTCACTCTATTTATCGATTTATCCACAGACCCGCCCGTTCTTATCTCTCTTATCGCTCTTATCGATAACGCCGGCCTGATACAGCCTGTCTTGTCTCTCTTCGGCCCTTCCCACTTGCTCGTCCTTCATATAGGGGCAAGTCACTAAGCCCAAAAGCGCAGTGTTCTAGAGGGAGGAGTGGGAACTAGCGCTGTATTTACAGAGGGTCTTACAGAGGGTCTTACAGAGGGTCTTACAGAGGGTCTTCCAGAGGGTCTTTCTCCCTTTCTCCCTGTACAGTGGCTGCATCAAACCCAGCGAATGGGTAAAGTCTCTGTTAGTCTCTGTCGTGTCGTCCCTGTAGATCAACCTCCTCCCTCCCCTCTTTGCCGCTGTCCTTATATTCCCTACATTCTCGCTTCCTCTTTTCCTCTCCGTCGTCAAGCGCTTTTTTGCAGTACATCTCCTCCAAGATCTCCATCACCCACCGCTCCACTGCGTCCACCTCGTACGGCAGGTCCACACACATCACAACCGCAACTACCTCATTCTGTCTCTCTCCTGCAGCCCGGGCCACAAATCTAAAACAGAAACTACCTCTTTCTCTGTCTCTTTCTTTCTCTGTTGTGTCCACGGCCACATTCTCCACTATTCTCTCGTCTTCCACCTATTGCTGAGCCCCGCTCCACCACCACCAACTCCCCCACTTTTCTTTTTTCGCTTGACTTGCATTATATCCGCAATGTACTTCTGGAAACCCAAAAAGACCCCCACCCACCCTCAAGAGCCCAAGCGCCTGGTCTCCCATCCGCCCGCCTCTCTGCTCCTCCGTGGCCTCATTTCCAGCAAACTCCGCCGCACCCCCGCGCCGCCCCCGGGCTCGGCGTCCGCCTCGGCCGCAGACTCTGCCCACACCGCCGCCGGGTCCGGGTCCGGGTCCGGGCCTGAATTGGCCTCCGCCTCCGCACCCACACCCGCATCCGTCTCCGTCTCCGTCTCCGTCTCCACACCCGCACTCAACGCCTACCTGCACCCCGACGCATGCACCGCGCCCGCGCCGCGCGCCGACCTAGTGCGCCGCATCGCGCCAGACGTGGTGCGCTGCAGCGCGTGCCACACCGACCTAGCCTTCCAGCAGCACGTGGTCAGCTGGGGCTTCCACGGGCGCTACGGGCGCTGCATGCTGGTGGCGCCGCCGAACCAGGCGGGCGTGGGCGCCGCCGAGAGCCTAGACAACCTGGTCATCGGCCGCGTGCAGGAGCGCGAGCTGACCACTGGCTGGCACAAGGTCGCCGACGTCAACTGCCTCGGCTGCAATCGCTATGTCGGCTGGCGCTATCTAGATGCGGCCCAGGAGCAGGCCTTGTACAAGATTGGCAAGTATTGTGTCGAGGAGGGCCGGACCTATGTGCATTCGCCGTGGGAGCTCACGCGCTCCGATGAAGAGTACCATGTCTCTAGCTTTGCTGCCAGTCCGGGTAGTAACACTGTTGGGGTGAATCTCGTCTCTCAGTTGGCTTAGCTGCTGTGCTTCCTCTGGACGGTCCTTGTTTTCTTTTTATTGTATTTAGCACGGCGTTGGTTGGGTATCTGGGCCAAACCGGATTGGGCATATGGCGTTTACCATGTACAGGCATTTCAGAGGTTATTCACACCTTACAACTACGTCTCTATTAGGCTTTGTTCATCTTTTTTTATTATTACATGCTTTATCCTTGATGGATCGTTGATTGATCGACCAAGCAAGTCGTGCGCGTATAATCTAGCCTCGTAGCTGAATGGCACACGTAAACAAAACAATTCTTACAAGTACTTGTGTAGGGTCACTGGCATCTTAAACCAGAGGCTCCTCAGCAACATAGTGCAGGTAGGCACCAAGCAGCTTGATGCCCTCAATGTAGTTGCGCTTGTCAAGCTTCTCGTTGATAGAGTGGGCGCCATCAGTCGAGCTGCCCATGGGAAGCAGCAGGACGTTCTTGCCGGTGGCCTGCTCAAACGTCAGGGTCACGGGGATACTAGAGACAGTATGAGGTTAGCATTGTCAAGAGGGGAAAGCGTAGTAGCTGGAGCCTAGGTCCCGGGTAACTCACCTGCCACCCTCACGGGTGAAATCGGGCTCAACACCCCACACACGCTCGACGGCCTTGGCAGCGGCCGAGAAGTTCCAGTGCTTGGGCGACGCAACCCACCAGTTGCCGCAGTGCTGGGGGTACACCTTGAGGGTGTTCTTGGTCTTGAGAGCAGCAAAGCGCTCCTCGACAAACTTGCACACCAGCTCGTTGGTCTTGTCAATCTCCATGTTGGGCACGGAGCGGATGGAGAACTTGCCAACGACCTTGGCGGGAATGACAGTCTTGGCACCGGGGGCGGAAAAGGCGCCCTCGATTCCGTGAAGAGACACCGACGGGTATCTCCAGCGGGCCATCAGAGTAGATTTCTTATCATCATAGATGGTGGTTTTGCTGCCCAGCGACTCGTAGATGTTATCCATGGTGAAGGCAATGTTATCATACAGAGACTCCTCCTCCGCAGTGACGGACGCAACCTGCTCCATGATGCCGGGAATCTTGATCTTGCCGTCATTGCTAGCCAGCTGGCCCATGATCTGCACAAGGTCGGTCATGGGCTCCTGGGCAGTGCCGCCAAACACGCCGCTGTGCAGGTCAGCGCCGGGCCCGGAGACCTCGATGGAGTAGTAGTTGCAGCCCCGCAGACCGTAGGTCAGGCAAGGCTTCTCCGTACCCAGCCAGTAGTTGTCGGAAATGCAGACGGCGTCAGCATCAGCGAACCACTTCTTGGCCTCGGCATTGATGAGGTCATCCAGGCCCTCAGAGCCATACTCCTCCATACCCTCGAAGCACATGAGCAGGTTGACGGGGAAGTCGATGCCGGCCTTCTGGTGAGCCTCGATGGCGTTGAGCCAGCCCAGCACGGGACCCTTGTCATCGGTAGAGCCACGGCCAAACATGCGGCCCTTGTCGTCGACGGTCAAGTCAAAGGGCTCAGTGGCCCAGCCGTCGCTCATCTCGGCGGGCTGGACGTCGTAGTGGCCGTAGACAAGAATGGTGCGCTTGTTCTTGTCGTTGCCGTAGCGGCCCAGGACACACGGGGGCAGCTGCAGGCCGGGCTTGCCGGGCTGCTCGCCGAGGTCACGGAGCTCGACAGTGGCGCCGAGAGCCTTGAGCTCATCGGCCAGGAAGTGACCCATGCGAACGACATCGGGGCGGCGAGCCTCCTCGGCAGAGACGGAGGGAATGGCTACAGCCTTGCGCAGGCGCTCGATGAAGTGGTCGGTCGAATCATCGACCTGCTTGAAGAAGCCGTCCAGCTGGGGAGCCATGTTGAGCTTACGGGCTTGGTGGGAGCGGATGGAATCGGTAAGATATGATTGGGCGAAAGTCAGAGACGGAGGACACGACAATTGGCGGGGAGATGCGTGAGTGTGAGTGTGAGGCTGAGGCTGAAGGCGGGAGCGGCAGTGAAAAGAAGACACAGAATCTGATGGAAGGCCACGGAAGCGGGAAACTGGAGAAAGAGAGGAAAGGGTGCGGGATCCAGCGGATATATAGTGACGGGGGCTTTTGCTACTGCTGTTTAAGGCGCGCAGCCGCGGGAACTTGGAGAGAAGGATGGTGCGGGGCATTTTTCACGCTTCTGGTTGCAGTTGTTATGCGGCGCTGGGTTGGGCGTGTCCTGGGCTGGGCGTGTGCTGTGCTGTGCTGTAGTGTGCTGTGCTGTGCTGTCCTCTCTGTCCCGTCCTCTATACAGCACTGTAGTTGTGCCCTGATGACAGCCTGTTTATCTAGTTCTTCTGTTTTCAACACGGGCAACTACAAGAAAAAAAGCAAACGAACAATCCAAACAGGGCAGTCTCTCACGTAACTCTTCTTCTTACCTTCCACTTTAGGCGGTAGCCCTATTACTACGATTTGCTGCTGACTGCTAGCGCCTCTTTGTGGGCATGGGGGAGCCACAGAACCGGCGAATAAGAGAGCTAGGAAAACAGTCAGGGCACATTCCAGATAAGCCTGTCCTGTCCCTACAGAAAGAAAGCTTTGGAAAGGAAGGAGGAAACTTGAGTTCTTTCCTGAATTGAAGAGAGCAAGCTCCAGGCAAGCTCCAGTTTACTGCCTGCACCTGCCAATAGAGGGCCCCGCCAGGCCAGGTCGAGCATGGCCTATGATATGAGACTTTGAGGCTTCTGTGGTCCTGGGACATTTTGATTTTGACGGTGGGGTGGGGGTTAACTGGTGGGGGGGGGGAAGGTCTATTCGATAGCTTGTGTTGCTTGAATCAGAGCCAGATATGATCAATATATGACAATGACTGTGCACATGCAACATTATGGCTGAAGATTGACACGCAAGTAATACCAAGTGGAAGTAAGTATCTCCATAGTATTCACTGCGATTAATAAAAAGAATTACCATCAACACGACCACTGCGAGACAGGCTCATTCGACAAAGACTCATATGGAAGGGTTAGCCTGACGTAAGCAACGGAAGAACACCCTAGTCGCTTCGCCACCCATAATCCATGTCACGTGAGCACACACGCGGGCAAACAGAGCTTTGTTTGACGCGACTTGCGACAAAGGAAAGAACCTGTTTTTTCCTGCTTAGTCAGACAACCCCATGCCTAATCTATGAGCTGCACTACACCAAGGCTTAAGTTTCTGGGAGTGTCCTTTTTTTTCTTTCCTCCTTCATCCCCAGTCTTCAAATTGAATCGACGATCCAGACCAGCGACGACGCCGACGACATCCGCCATCAACACTGACATCGACATTTGCATCGCCATCGACATCGGCATTGACATTGACGACATTATCCTCATCGAGCCCTCCCGATTTTTTATTATCGCTCGCGACATCGATTCCAACCGTGCTCTGGCCGCCACGCACATTACCTTGCCTTCTCTTTTATTCCCTTTTTCTTCTATTGTAATCTGTGACTTGGTGATAGCTACGTGTCACGTCACGCCTTTTTCCATCCCCGTCTGTCGCGTGGCTTTGAGAGCATTCGGCCAATTCTAGTATCTCTTCATTTCGTTGCTTCCGCATCGCACCGCATACACAATACACCGATATTATCATCGCTTTATCTGAATAACCATTCTGCAGTTTGTTGTGTTGGAGGAGGATCTTTTTTTCTTACGGTTGTGGCTCCCATATTTGAGAGCTTAGGTTGGTCATCCTGGGGAGGTCTGCTGTTTTCAGGCAGGTCACTAGGCGAAGACTGTGACTTCACACAGCTGGTATTTCTGCATCTTGGTGGTCTTTGGGCTTCTGGCAGGGCAACCATCCATCCACGGGATCAACGCGGGCTGTTATCGCTTTTCTCTTCGTTTGCTTCTTCTTTCTGGGCTGGGAAGATTGATTCGTAGCCTTGATATACTCTACTTGCCGGGCTCTGGAAACGTCATCGTCTCTAGGTGCACGCAGTATTGGTCATCGCAATCTATCTATCTTATCACGAGAAAGGAAAAACAAAACATCTCTTTTTTCACAAGACGGAAGTGCAAGAAAAAAAAAAGAACAAAAAAAAAGAAATCATCGAGCATTCATTATATTTCTTCCAGCTGGACCCTTGGTCTTCTAACGGTGTCTTCCCTTGTCTCTGGATCATTCCCTTGCCCATACACACACACACATCCAAAGCTCACTGCCTTCTCTCCCCTCTCACCGCATCATCTCCATCCTTGACTTCCCACCTCTGTATAGGCTCTTCTCTCCCAAGCACTGGTTATCGGCCTTGTTCGTGTACAGGCCTCGATCTCGACATTTGGTGTCACAGGCTCTCTGTTTGACACTCAGCCTCACTCACACCACCCTCACACTCACCCTCACCCTCATACTCACACGCCCATCCACCCCTCTCACAATGTCGTCCTCCGTCTTCTTCAAGTTCAAGTCGCAAAAAGAGCCGACGCGAGTCGAGTTCGACGGCACGGGCATCAGCGTGTTCGAGCTCAAGCGTGAAATCATCACAAAGAGCGGTCTTGGAGACGGTACTGACTTTGATCTTGCCATCTACACTGATGACAACGCTGAAGGTAAGCTGCGGATCCCCTCGTCCATCGCCTACACGCAATAGCTAACTAACACGCTCGCCTCTCCCGTTCTAGAATACGATGATGATACCACCATCATCCCCCGTTCAACCACAGTGGTCGCGCGGCGCTTGCCTCCTATTCGCCCCGGCGCCGGCCGTGCTGCGCGCTACATCTCGGGCAAAATGCCCGTGAATGCCCGCTTCAGAAAAGATGCCCAGAAACCCGGTGCCCCGGTCAAGTCCACCGCCGGCCCGCTGCCTGCCCCCATCATGGAAATCAACGAGAACATGACGGAAGAAGAGAAAATGAAGGCCATGTTTGCTGCCCAGTCAGCTCAATGGACCGTTCAGAAGGAGGAAATGGCACAGTAAGTCTCACAATACAACCCATATGGCAGCCCCCTTGCGCTACGTCCCTTGCATACTGACTCATGGGCCCCCTGTAGTCAGCAACCCGTCTATGTGAAGCCCACCAACAAGCGCGTTGCCAATGTCCCGGACCACGAGCCCCCCAATGGCTATGTGTGCTACCGCTGCAGCGAAAAGGGCCACTGGATCCAGCAATGCCCCACCAACGACGATCCCGAGTTCGACAACCGGCCCCGTGTCAAGCGCACCACTGGCATTCCGCGGTCATTTTTAACTACCGTAGACAAGTCGGTTGCCCTGGCCAAATCGGGCGATGATGAGGAAGGGAAGCGGCCGGCAGGCGTCATGGTGAACGCCGATGGAGACTATGTGATTGCCCGGCCAGACAAGGCCTCATGGGAGCGTTTCCAGGCCAAGGCCAAGACGTCGGCAGAGGCGTCCAAACTGGAGACGTCGGGGAACAAGGACCTGCAAGAGCGTGGACTGGAGTGTTCCATCGACAAAAAGATGTTTGTTGAGCCTACCAAGACTCCTTGCTGCGGCAAGACATTCTGTAATGACTGTATCACGAATGCTCTGATGTTCAGCGACTTTGTTTGCCCTGCTTGCCACGCAGACAATGTTTTGATTGATGATCTAAAGCCCGACGAGGACACTGTGGCCAAGATTAAAGAGTATCTCGAAACTAGGGCGCGCGCGCCTTCTGCGGCCCCCGAGTCACCCTCTGCCGCTGCCACCGCTGTCACCGCTGCCGCCTCTGCCGAGCCGACCGAGTCTGAAAAGCCCGAGGACGTAGCAGCTGCAGAGTCATCAAAATCTGCACAAGGCACCCCGCAGCCCGAAGCCAATGGCAGTGCCAGCAGCAGCACCAAGGCCGCCTCACCAACTCCGACCACCAGCACGTCCACCGAAGACCCTTCCTCAGTCCCCAGCACTGGCACCGCCGCAAGCAGTAGCGCCACTGCCATCGCCACCGCCACCACTGTGGTCCCGGCAACCTCGGTGGCGCCGCAGGGCCCTGGCTCAACGGGCTCCAACGACTCTCAGAAGCGCAAGCGTCCCGTCGACGAGCTGCAGGAAAATCCGCGCATCCCCAAGGCGCCCCGTGCCATGCAGATGCAGCAGCAGCGTCAGGCCATGAACAACATGTTCCCCATGGGCATGCCGAACATGCCGAACATGCCCATGATGCCGTTCATGCTCAACATGCCCAACATGCCTAATATGCCTAACATGATGGGTCCCGGCGCCATGAATATGCCTCCTATGGGGCCCAATATGATGGGAATGATGGGCATGAACATGGGCATGGGGCCGATGGGTGGTCCCATGGGCATGGGCAACATGGACGCCAACAACATGGGAAACATGGGCCCGCATGGCAACTTCAACAACGGCTTCAACGCAGGCCGCGGCGGCGGGAACCAGAACAACTGGAACAACAACGCCAATAACAACCGGAACTTTAACAACTTCAACAACAACGGCCGCGGTGGCGGCGTCGCCGGCGCCGGCGGCAACTGGGGCGGCCCCAACGCCAACGGCTTCCACAACAACGCCAACGGCAACGCCAACGCCGGCAACATGGGCATGAACATGAACATGGGGAACATGGGAATGGGCATGGGCATGGGCAACATGCAGGGCGCCGCCGCCGCCATGGGTGGCATGCAAGCCGACGAAGACGCCTACTTCCGCAAGCCGCTGAATCCCAACCGCCACCAGAACCGCGGCCGTCGTGTGCGTCCGAGCGACTACCGCGAGCTGTAGGGGGAGAGAGTCTGGGCAGCCAGTCTGGGCAGCCAGCCGGAGCCCCAGCCGGACTCCTCGGACAGCACCACTCGTTCTCGGCGTGTACAACATAACATCACCCCTCGTTTTCTTTTCCATCTTGCATCTCTTTGAACGCCAACTCAAGAACCCCAAAAAAAGACCCTTCGTCAATCGGCACTTATCATTATCGTCATCTTGCTCAGCTTTTTATACTCTCCCAAGTCAAGCGGTACCTCGCGTTGATGACGGGCCAGAGTTTTATTTCTATTTTTCTTTTTCCCCTTTCCTTCTCTTTTCTACTGCATTTGTCTCTTTTCTTTTTCCACGGTGGACTCTTCATCACGGGGTTTCCCTGTCCCGTTCTTCACGCTTCTCTCATCCGGCCGTGAAGCAAATCTGGGAGGGACCGAGATCCAGAGAGTGCCTCATCTGTCTCTCATATCGACAGACTCTCGTCGCGCTTCTCTCTGCCCCGTCGTTTCGTTGCTCTCGTTTTTATCCGCTTTATTCTTGCTCTGCCGATATCCAGAGCTAGAATCCGGACTTTGATCTCTTTGTTGGTGTTTTAGGCGTATTGGATCTGGGATATAGATTTTTATGCACAGCTTCTCAATTCACATGTTATTTTCACAAAAGAAAGGTCTACGGTCTTGTATGTGTGTGGTTGTATTATTATTTGTCTTGTTTTTTCGTCTCCCCGTGCATGCAGCTCGTTCACTCGTCCTCCTCGGGCGGCACAAAGGGGTGCACCAGCATTTCACTAAACTTCTCCAGCCTCTCCTTGCCGCGCACCTCCTCGACCAGCAGCGGCATCTTGACGACGTTGAAGTCCTCGTACAGCTCCTTGATCTCGCCGAGGTACTTTTTCTGCATGCGTCGGCGGGCGGTGCACTGGTCGCAGTCGCTGCCCTTCTTGGGGAACAGCAGCTGGTTGACGACGATGCAGTGCGAGTCGATGTTGTAGCCCGTCAGCTCCTGGATCATGCGCTCCGTCTCGTACAGCGACAGGAACTCGGCAATGCACACGCACACAAACGTGGTCAGGTTCTCGTCCTTGAACTGGCTGTTGACCTCGCTGATGGTGGTGCGCAGCGACTCGAGCTTCTCCGTCATCTCGGCCAGCGTCTGGCCGTTGGGCAGCTGGCCGCCGGCGCCCAGGAAGCCGCTCAGCAGCGGGCCGTACTGCGACGAGAGCTGCGAGATCTTGGCCAGCGCCTTTTCGAGCACCGAGGGGAACTGCAGGAAGCGGAGCGTGTGGCCGGTGGGGGCGGTATCGAAGACGATGGTTTCGTAGGACAGGGACTTGACCTGCTTCAAGACCTCGGCAAAGGACATGGCTTCGTCGATACCGGGGATCTGCGCGGGGAGAGGGGGAGAGAGATTAGCGCAGTTCGCGGAGACAAGAAAGAAAACGGGGGGGTGTCGTCAAACATACAGCGTAGGCCAGGTCCTGGACCATGCCGCCCATGCCGCCGGCATCGCCCTCCTCGCCCTGGCCAGCCAGGAGCTCCTGCATGCTGCCATTGGGGTCGATTTCCATGGCGCTCAGGTTGGTGAAGCCGTCAATCAGCCGCGCCTCCTTGCCGAACTTTTGGTTGAAGGCATCGGACAGGTTGTGCGCAGGGTCGGTGGAGATGAGGAGCACGGAGCGGCGCACTTTGGCCAGCTGGATGGCCAGCGAGCACGAGGTGGTGGTTTTGCCGACACCGCCCTTGCCTCCGACAAAGATCCAGCGCAGCGAGCGCTGGTCCATGATGGACTGCAGAGTCGGCTCCATGACGTCGTCGGCGTCGATAAGGGCGGAGGACATGGTGGGCTGGAGGGGGGGATGGGCTGGCTGGAGATGGCTGTGGCGGGGTGAGGTCTTGGTTGTGCAATTAGGAGGTAGTGGCGGCCGGGCTATACAAAGAACAAGTAGCGTCGAATAAAGAAAGAAAAAATAGGCGTTATATTAAGCAGCAACAGGGAGATTCAAGCATCAAGACAAGGCGTGTAGAGAACAACCTCCTCGGCATCGTGTACAGCTGTTTAAGTGGGGCAGGGCTTCTGGGTAGCAAGCTTGGAGGGGGAAACTTCCATGCGGTTCTATATGGGCGGTAACCCTAACAATAGAGCCAGCCACCCACCGCCAGCCGGCGTTTTGCCCCGCGCTGCGTCTTGGGCTACAGAGGTACTTACTTACCACAATGCCCCGCTTCACAGGCCGCACAGCACCTGCTGCAACAGCAGCCAGGCCGCCCCGCCCCCTCCAGGAAAGGAAAGAAGCTCTGTTTGTATTTTCCAGTATTTTTTCTGCCGCCTTCCTTCTCGCTGAGCACTTCCCACGCATAAATCTATGGCGCCTTTTCCCCCTGCGCTTGGGTGACTCAGAACAAAGAACAAAGCTTTAACGCTACAAGTCTATCAACCCACTATTGCCTGTTGCTCTGACTATGCAGATGCAGCTGCGCATGAGCATAGCCAACCCGCTCTATTTGCACCGGACCATCACCACTATCACGACATCCCCGCCCGCTGTTCGATTCTACGGCCGTTTGCGTCATCGCAGCCCCACCCGTCTCTTTGTCTCGTCGTCATCCCCTCCCGCCGCCGCGCCGTCTTTGTTCTTCTCCAGAATGGCCTCGACTTCGACCGCGCGCCAGCAGCCGCCGTGGACGCCGCCTAAGCCGCTGGCTGCCGCCATCAAGCTGCCCGAGCTGAAGGTGCTCAACAGTCTTACCCGCAAAAAGGACGACTTTGTGCCGCTCGACAGCGCTGGTGAAAAGGTGTCGTGGTACACCTGCGGCCCCACCGTCTATGACGACGCTCACTGTACGGCCTGGTATCTTGCTTTCTTGCCCTCACCGTAGACTTTGCCGTCTTCCCCATATCCAACCCTCTCCCCCTCTCCCCCCACAGTCTTTGCATTCTACACTCTGGCACTCTGGCTGACACTGCCCTCCCCTCGCTTAGTGGGCCATGCGCGCAACTATGTCTCTACCGACATCATCCGTCGCATCATGAAGGACTACTTCAACTTCAACGTCCAGTTCGTCATGAACATTACCGATGTTGACGACGTTGGTTTCCCTTCCCGCCACTCCCATGAGACTAGTGTGTCGTCCCACTCTTGCTAACCCTACTGCCAATGTGCCCATCCAGAAAATCATTCTCCGCGGACGCCAGCAGTATCTTCTGGATAATCTCAAGACCGAGCATGCCACCATCGACGACTTTGTCAAGACCACCACCCAGACGGCCTTTGAAAAGTACACGCAGAAGAACCTGCCTCTTCTCCCCGCCGACGTCACCCCCCAGACCTACGATGCCCAAGTCGCTACTGTCTACAAGCGCGTGCTTGACGGCCTCGCCCTCGAGTCCGATTCCGATAGCGCCGGCGACAAGGAGGCCAAGTTGAAGATGCACATCAAGACCGTTGCCGCAGCCGCCGAGGCTCTGCGCGAAGCTGCCTCTTCCACCCTGGACCCCGCCGCTTTCTATGACAAAGCCGACAACGTTCTTTTACCACACCTTGACTCGCTGCATGGCGCTGGAATTGACGCCAACGACCACTCCATCTTCACCAAGCTGACGCAAAAGTTTGAAGACCGCTTCTTTGAAGACATGGCTGCGCTCAACGTCCTGTACCCCGATGTTCTCACGCGTGTGAGCGAGTACGTCCCGCAAATCGTGTCCTTTATCGAGCGCATCATCAAGAATGGCTACGCCTACGCCACCGAAGACGGTTCAGTCTACTTTGATATTGCCGCGTTTGAAAAGGACGGCCACCACTACGCCTGCCTGGAGCCCTGGAACAGAAATGACAAGAGCCTCCTGGCCGATGGCGAGGGTGCTCTGTCTAGCAAAACTACCATCAAGCGCAACGACTGCGACTTTGCGCTGTGGAAGGCCAGCAAGGCGGGCGAGCCATCGTGGAAGAGCCCGTGGGGTCTCGGTCGTCCCGGCTGGCATATTGAGTGCTCGGTCATGGCTTCGGAGGTTCTGGGCGAGGCCATGGACTTCCACTCTGGAGGTGTTGACCTGCGGTTCCCCCACCACGACAACGAGCTGGCTCAGTCGACTGCCTACTGGACTTCAGAGCATCCGAATGTGCAATGGACCAACTACTTTTTGCACACGGGACATCTCAGCATTCAGGGCATGAAGATGAGCAAGAGTCTGAAGAACTTTACCACTATCCGCGAGGCTTTGGCGCGGGAAGAATGGACCCAGCGGTCTCTCCGCGTCTGCTTCCTGATGGGCACGTGGCAGGATGGCATTGAGATTACCGACGAGCTGATGAAGAGCACCGTCTCGTGGGAGGATAAGCTGAACAACTTCTTCCTCAAGGCCATGGACGCCGAGAGAAATCCCGAGACCGCCGCGGCTGCTTCTGCGGCCATTGGAAGCCCCGAGGCCGACAAGAAGCTGCTCGCGGACCTGGAAAAAGCCAAGGCCGACCTCCATGCCGCGCTCTGTGATTCCTTCAACACCCCTGCTGCCATGCGCGTCGTTTCCGACTTGGTGTCCGAGTTCAACACTGCCAAGTGTGCTTCCATTGAGACTACGCAGGAGATTGCCCGCTGGATCACGCGCATTGTGACTATCTTTGGTCTTGATGCCAAAAATGACTTGAGCGACGCCAAGCGCGTGGGATGGTCTGGCATTGACATTCCCAACGAGGCCCGCTCGTTCATCTACCCTGCTGCCGAGCTGCGTGACGAGGTCCGCCAGCAGGCCAGGTCCGGCACTCTGGACCACTCGGCCATTGCCGGGCTGGCCGACGCCGTCAGCGCGCCGCCGGCCGCGGGAGCCTCGGAGAACAAGTACAAGGAGGTGCTGGAGCAGTTCAAGACGGAGGTCAAGAAGCTGGCAGCCGACAAGGCGGCGGCCAAGGACCTGCTGACGCTGTGCGACCAGCTGCGCGACACGCACCTATGGAACCTAGGCATCTACCTAGAAGACCGCGACGCGCCGCTCAAGGCCATGGTGCGGCCGGTCGACAAGGCGCTGGCGGCGGCGCGCGAGGAGCGCGAGTCGATTGCGGCGGCCAAGGCGGCGGCCAAGGCCAAGCGCGAGGCCGAGGCGGTCGAGAAGGTGCGCCTGCTCGAGGAAAAGGCAAAGCTGAGCCACGTGGATATGTTCAGGACGGCCGAGTACACTGAGTGGGATGCCGATGGGCTGCCGACCAGGGACGCCAAGGGCGACGAGGTGCCCAAGTCGAAGAAGAAGAAGCTGGCGAAGGAGTGGGAGAAGCAGAAGAAGCTGCACGAGGAGTGGCTGACGAAGCAGAAGTGAGGGGGGGAAGCAGAGGTGGGGGGGGAGCAGAAGTGAAGGGGGAGAAGGGAAGTGGTATATATCAAGAGTGGAAGACGAGGGGTTTTCTTTTTTTTGGAGGGGCGGGGACTAGGCGTAGAAGGTTCATAGTAGAATGCAAGACAGCACCAGCAAGACGACAGAACGGAGCGGACGATGCAGCTACGTGAGCGTTGGGAGTGAAGTTTCGGTGTCGGTGCCGGCCGGCCTGCCTCTTTCCCGGAGACAAGCCGGTTGTGTTTATGGTCCTACACAGCAGGCCCGGACTCCATCGTCAGACGGGGGATGTGGTCTAGTGGTATGACGGATCCTTAGCACCACGATGTACGGTAGCTTGGATCAGGTCCAGGGTTCGATTCCCTGCATCTCCATTTTTTTTGTTGGGGCACACAGCTGTGTGCTTTTTTTTTTCTTTTTCTTTTTCGTCTTTTTTGGGGGAAGGGGGGTTTAGTTTTGTTTTTTCTGCTGCGTGCCAAGCGAAAGGGAAAGACAAAAAAGGTGAAGCGATGCAACATTGGCAACAAGGCAAGACAGCAGGAGAGAAAAAGAAGAAAAAAAAGAGGCGCAAAGACAAAAATAAACGCTCCCCAACTGGGAATCGAACCCAGGTCACCTGCGTGACAAGCAGGTATGATCACCACTACACTATTGAGGATGGTGTTATACGGTAAGGCCCCACTATTGCGAGTCAAGAGCTGGGACACGGGGGGGGGGGGCGTTGGTCTTGTAAAAGGCAAGATATGCGGTGAAGAAGCCAAGGCAAGGCAAGGTGTAAGGTAGCATACAACAGAACATAACTTGGTTTAGACTGATCCTGACGACTCAGATCAGCTTAGGAGGAGGGGGGAGATTCTGGACGAGGTCTTTTTTTTTTTTGTTTTTTCTTTTCAGGAGTGTGTGCTTGGTGTACTAAAAGAAACGGAGGCTTTGGTCAGGTGGGGTTGGAAAACTCTCGGTGATCGGTGGTCGGTGATCGGTGAAGCGAGCCAGAATCTGGTAGTTGCAGAGAAAGAGAAGATTGCCTCAGGGGGGAAAGGGAAGCTGAAGAGCAAGATAACAATGGAGATGGAGATTGAGATTGAGACGGGATTGGGATTGGGATTGGGATTGGGATTGGGATGGGCCGGCAAACAATAAGCCAGCGGACTTTGCTGGGCGGTCAAAAGTGCGAGGCCGAGAAGGAAGGGGCCTTCTGAATGGGGATGGACAGGACAAGCTGCGATAAGGGTTTGTTTCTTTTTCGCTTCGGCCTCGGTGTTTTTTTGTGTGTGTGTTTAGGGTTATCTTTAACAAGTTTCACCTTCCCGTGGGAGAGGAAGAGAAGAGGCAGGTACTTGCGTATGTGGTACTTGGTACTGGGACTGGTACTGGTACTTGCATATACATGTACACATGTACACCACATGTTTCAGAACAGGCAGAAGCTTCTCTTCCCAGAGAGTGGGAAATACGACATGTTACTTGCCATGTACTTTGTCTTGGCGGAACAAAGTATATTTTTTGTATTTTTGTAGTTCTGTATTTTTGGAGAAGCGAGCAGGAAGACAGAAAAGAGAAGGTAGACCCAAAAAGGCAGCAATTACAAATAACAGACAGGCCAAGAAGAGGGGGGGAAAGGGGAGATAGAGGAGATAGAGGAGATGGAGAGATAGAGAGAAGACGAGCAGGAGGAGGAAGGACAACAGGCTTGTCTGTCCATGCATTCTGTTCTGTTCTGTTCTGTTCTGTTCTGTTCTGTCTTTCTGCCCACCCTGACCGCCTGGCTGTTCTCTGCTTCGCGACTGCGGCTGCACCTGCACCTGCAGCTTTCTTTTCTTCAGCTCTCCAGCTCTCCGGCTCTCCAGTTCTCCGACTCTAGCTGCAGCAACCAACACAACGCCGGGCCCCATCATTGATTGCCTCTTCGCAGGCTTGCGCGAGCCGAGCCAAGGCACGCAGGCTCCAGGGATGTTCCTTGCTGAGGCCCGACCAAACCGCCAAATCACATTTTGGCGGGCTCAGAATTTTTCCTTGGCTCCCATTTTGTGTGTGTGTGTTGTGTGTGCTGTGCTGTGCTGTGTGAAGATGGGATGGCCAAGTGGCCCCCTCTCCTTCCACCCCCGGGCTTGGCCTGGCTTGTCTTGTCTTGTCTTGTCACCTTGGGCCTTGCGTGGGATGTTCCGTTCGTTTCGTCCCTGTTTGTCTTGTAGCCCCTCCAGCTGGCTGTGATTGGATTGGTGGTCTTTTCTTAGTCCTCTACAACATCTCTACATCTCTACATATCTACACACTCTACACACTCTATACACTCTACACATACTCTCCCCTACCTTTACCATGTGCTGCACCGTCTAGCTGCCACACCGCCCGCCTCGCCCGCCTCCACCGCCCTTCTTTTCTGTGCTCTGCTCGGCCTGCCCATGACTATCAACGAAGACTTGACTTGCTGTTTCAGCTGGGCCATCACTTAACAATAAACAAATGAATCCTCCGGACCGACCGCGCCCGCGCCCGCGCCTACGCCCACCGCCTGTATCCTTGCAGTCTTTCGCGACTCCTTCCGCTCCCGCTCCCGCTCCCACTCCCGCTCCCGCTCCTACAGCCACAGTCACAGCCACTACTGTCACTGCCACTACCGGGCGCCCCGAGCCTTGGGGCGCGCGCCCGCCGCGACGCCTCTCCTCAGCAGAGCACAAGCCCGCCCTGTTGGACACGGCCGGATCCGCGAGGCGGGACTCCGTGCTGCGAGCGGGTCTGCCTCTCGGGCCTGCGGCGCCAGCCCTGCATACTAGCACTGGCCGGCTTCAGCAGCGGCGGTCGAGCAGGAGTCTGGGGACTGCCAGTGTGCGAATACAACCGCAGCAGCTATACCCGCCGCCAACGCACACTTTCACGCACACGCACACGCGCGACGCCTCCCTTTTTGCCAGCGTCGACTTTTCCTTCTCCTGTCCCTGCCCTGCTGCACCGCAGGAGCTGCGGCCACGACCACGCTCTCGACCCCCGCGCCGCCGCCCGTCGCTGTCGCCGGCCCCTCTGCATCTCGCCCTCAACCCCGCCGGCCCTGGCCCCGCAGCCGCTGGCCTCGGCAGCACCACCCTCAGCCGCTTCGCATCGTGCCCGGTGTCACCATCATCGCCAACCCACTCGCCGTCTCCAAAGCCGTCAGCTACGGCCACAACCACTGCTACCGCCACGGCTGCAGCCACAGACCCGTTCTGCGTCGACCTGCTCGACGACGTGGATGAGATGTGCCAGGTGCTCGTCAGCTTTGGGGCGGTGCAGGAGCGGCGCGAGCGCGAGCGGGAACGGGAGCGCAAGGCGCCCAGTCGCCCGCTGGTGCAGCGGCCTGTTCGGCTGCGGCGACGGGTCGATGCTGGTGTGCAGACGGCGACTGCGGACGAGGTGCAGCGAGAAGAGCCGCGGCGGTGAGATGGAGCTGCGACTGTAAATAGAAGCCGCGGCGGCAACTGATGGCAGCCCCGCCACACTGTGGCTGGAATGATGTGGCGTAAGCTTTTAGCCTCCCAAGCACATGCAAAGCAAAACGAAAAAAACATCCAACTCTCTCTCATCCGTCCTTGTCACGTCTTGTCCCGGAACTGCATCTTCCTCGGCCTCGTGCAACACAATAGGGACCCTTTTTTTTTGGCACTTTTCTCGACCCGGTCTCTTGTTTTTTTTTGTCTTTTTTTGCCTTTTTTTTGCCGCCAGGCTATCGACGGCACCGCCCGCTTGCGGTGGTTGTCTCGAGTCTGGCTCCTTTTCTTTCTAGCAGTATTCTGATGGGTTTCTAGAGGGGCGTTTTCGGAGGGGGGTCTGGGCTTGTTTCTTGAAGGACTTGTCTCTTGAAGGGCTTGTCTCTTGGGTAGGCTGGTTCTTGTTCTGTACGGTTGTTGGCCATGTTTTTTTTTCTGGTTTTATGTGCAGGTGTTTTTTTTTCTTTCTTTCTTCTTGTCCTTGTTGTTAGCCTGCCCGGGAGGCGCCGCTGCTTGCAAATTGTGCTTCGTTTGGCTTGTAATTGTGGGCTGGCTGGCTGCTGTATACATCACGTGACGCGGGTCGAGATTCTGAGTCTCGCCGACTTGGTTGAGGGTTTGTGCATGAGCCTTGGCTCGTGACAGGACTTGTCCAAGTAGGAACTAGATAGTGGGTGTCAGTGTCGGGGTCAGTCTCAGTGACGTCATCGACTTTGCTGTACATGGCAGGTCGGCATGTCGAGGCATAGCAGAGTGGAAGGAAGCCTAGGCAAAGCGTGAGGGTCGGTCTAGTGGCGTCGTTTTGGTCTTTTGTGTTTGTGGGTGGTTCTTGGTGGTCGTTGGGGGTCATTGGCGGGTGGTTGTCAAGAGAACGTTGCAGATGAGTGCAAGGAAGCGAGGAGGCAGGAATGTATTTTGGGCTTTTGCTGGGTTTTGGGTGTATTTCTTTCTTTTTTCTTTCTTTTTTCCTGGATTTCTTTTCCATTTTGCCGTTTATTTTTCTTCTTTTTCTCGTCTTTTTCCGTCTTTTTCCATCTTTTTCTGCCCTTTTTGCCCAGTATCAAGTCAGGTCAACACCAAACTCTAAAGGCTATTTAAAAAAGAAGAATTAAACTGAATGATACCAAAGATTTCTTTCCTACTTTCGTGTCTATTATTTCCCATTATTTTCTTTTCTTTTTTTTCTGTAGCTCGAACCTTTTGTCTCAGGTGATGAAAACGGAGGCGAAAAAGGTGGGAAATAGATGGGAAATAACGTGGAAAATGGGTGGAAAATAGGTGAAAGTTAGCGTGGAAAATAGGTCAAAAGTATGGGAAAATACAGGAAATACAGAAAATTACAGGAAAATACAAAAGAATAGAAAGAAAATGCTGGGAAAATACAGAATAATACGGGAATACACACAGAAACTCAGGAAGATATCACAAGCTTGCAGTTTTTTATTTCCCGGTTGGTTGGAACTCGGCTCGTGGGCTGATCTTCCGCCTTGGCCCAAGCATACAATCCGTAAAGAATTAAAAAAGAAGTAAAAAGAAAAAAGAAAAAAAACGCCCTATCCTCTCCCCCCCCCCCCCATCACTGGCCTAGACCCTCCTCTCCCCGAGCCTCTTTGCCTCTTTGGCTTGGCCTCTCTCTCCAACGCTCTTCCAGCTCCGAGCTCACGTCCCAGCTTCCAGCTCCGATCCCACGTCCCAGCTCACCTGCCAGCTTTTCCCAAGCTCGCTGCTAGACCCAGATCCAGACTCCCAGATCCAGACCAGCTCTTGCTGTGTGTTCTCCAGGTTGTCCTGTGTTATATTTAGGCTCGTCCGTAGCTTGTCGTACAAATGCACCGTGGGCCCATGCAAAGAGTCGTCGGACAGCTCGCTGCATGGATGTTGCATGCAGGCGGGAGACACACAGCCAGCGTGGTAGTTGCACTGGTAGTCGTGGCCATAGTGTTCTGGTGTAGTGCTGCCACTAAGTGGCCACTCTGCTGGAGGGGGGTGTGGTGGTAGCCGAGAGCAGCAGAAAGATAAAGACGAAGGCCTTAGCTTCAAGTACTTACAAAGCCCAACTTACACGCGGTAGGGTTACCAGACCCTAACCACAGCCAGACCTCATCCCTCTGGTCACCTGGACCCCCTTCAACGCACCTCCCTTCACGCAGCGCATCGCACCAGGCTCTTGCCGAAACTCCCTGCTCAGATCTCTGCTCAGATCTCTACTCCGACCACACATCACTTGTCTCAGGCGGCTGCAAACAGCGCCCAAAAGAAACAGAGAGAAAAGCATGGCCCCAGACAGAAAAGGACAGAGGAAGGGCGGCGAGGGGCAGAGGAGCAGAGGACGACAGGAGGCGGAGGCCCCAGGAAAGGCCCGGGCAGATAGTTGTGCATTCCAGAGCCTCTGGCCCCACCACCAGCTAGCAGCCGCTGGAATGGAGCCTACTGCGCCGTTGCCGTGGCAGCTTTCAGCAGCGTCTGTCGATGGGACGAGGGGAGGAAGAGGACGAGAGAACGAGAGAACGGAGGGTGCATGCTCAGGGGCGGTTAATACGGGAGAGAATGTAGAATGCATGTAATGTACCAATACCAGTCCAGTCCAGTGTCAATGTACATTAGCACAGGAGGGGGAGGGGGGACTGGCTGCTGCAGAAGCTGTTATGGTGGAAAGCCCCCGGGGGGGGGAGCACAGGGTGTAGGTAGGCAGTAAGTCAGTCAAGCACTCACTCACAAACACAGTCACTCACTCACTCACTCCCAAACTGACTGTCTGCCCCGCCCCTCGTTGCCTCACAATCTCTGAGGAATGCCAGCGCTGCGTGTTGTTGACGTTGTGGCATCCCTTCCACCACACGATGCACGATATATTCGGCACACAAGGCCGTTTTTGTAAAGCGTGCCCATGCCTTTTTCTCTTTCTCTCATCCACTCGCTTTTCTGTGTGCCCTTTGTATTCTCAGTCCGTCGTGCTCTGTCCTGTTCTGTCTTTTGTTTCGTCGCCAGTCTTGTGAGCGCTGTCTGCACTGCACTGCCTGCACTGCCTGCACTGCCTACACTGCACTTTTGCATCTCGGCATCTGCCCTTCCGCTGCCTTCTCTTTCCGTCGCTCGTTACATCCATCTTCTGCGCATTGTGCTGTGCTGCCCTTTAGTCAGTCTCTCAGCGCCGACCGTCTTTGGCAGTGTGTCTCTTGTCTTGCGTCCTTCGTCCTTCGTCACCGTCCTCTCACTGCTCCCCTCCCTTCTCGAGACCGCCATCCGTCGTGTTCTTCCTGCGTCCTTTGTATCGACCGTGCTGAGGAGCAGACAACAAAGCCAAGCAGCACCCAGTCACCCAGACAGAGTCAGAGACAAGCAAAAGGCCAACATCGCCGTTTGCGTCACTGGCGCTATTGTTCCCTGCTCTGTTCTGTCTTGCTGCTACATGTCTGCGTGCCAGACCCAGACACTGTCCCTCGCCATCGCCACCAAACCCTTTCGTGGTGTGGTCTCGCTAGTCAACCCTCTCGCCAGTCACGCAAGAGTGAATAGCGCCGTGTCAATAGCCAAGTGACAGTAGTCTAGTGACAGTAGCCCGGTGTCGACAACAACGAATAGCCCACGACCAATAGCACTCCGCAAATAGCACTCCGCCACCACCCAACATGGCTTCTGCCGTCATGCCAGATACCGACTGGGCCTCGTCGGGCAACATGCAGTTCGAAGAGTACATCGACTTCTCGCAGACCACCGACTTTGGCGACCAGATGTACATTAGCGGGCTGGCAGATGACCCGCAGCAGCATCACCAGCAGCAGCAGCAGCAGCTATACGACACGGGATCCGCCTCCATATCGCCGCCCGAGATGTTTGTGCCGTGCGCTATGCCGGGCTCAGATGGAGGCCCCGCCATGGACATGGGCTTTGGTGGGTGGCCTACCGCGACAGGGTCTAGCGCCGCTGCCACAACGCCGGGCTTTGACATGGACCAGAGCCACCAGCAACACCATCACCAGAACCAATGCCACCACAGCAGTGGTCCACAAACGCCTGCCTCGGATGTGCCCGCCTTGGGGTTAGGCCTGGCCCCCGGCCTGGGAGTAGCAGAGAGCATAGAAGCGGGCTCGGAAATGGACGTGGAGTCTCCCGCCACAGCGCCGGCGGCGTCCGAGCAGCGGCAGCAGCAGCAGCAGCAGCAAGAAGACCAGCAGCAGAATCACATGCATTCGTTGAGCCAGCACCAGCAGAACCACCCAGGAATGGGCCTTTCGCTGGGCTCTGCCGTCTCGGCCTCTGATTTGCTAGAGCTCGAGAGAATCACCCTGAGGTCTCCACATCGGCCCCGCATTGCCGTGGTTGCCTCTTCCGGCGATTTGTCTCACCACGCCATGCAGGACCAGTACAATCAGCACCACCAACAAATACAGCAACAGCAACTGCAACATTTGCAGCAGCCCCAACACCACTCAGGGCACTTGCCGCAGCACCACCAGCACCCGCATCAGCATCTGCATCCACAGCAAATGTCACCTTCCGTGTCCAAGCAAAACCTGTTGATGGTTCCTGCATCTGCAGGTGCGCTTCCTGCACACCCCCACGCAACCACCACGGCAGCTCCTGCCTCTGTGAATGTGACTGTAACCGGGCCTTCAGCGCCTTCTGCGCCCGCTAGTGTCGCTCCCTCTGCAGCCAATCGCTGCGCTAATCTCGCTGTGCCAGCAGCCCCACTTGGCTCACCGGCCGCCTCTTCGTCTTCACCCTCTACGTCGTCTCGTCGCCTCGACTTTTCTCGCAGGTTTGTGAGTGCACTGGTTTCGCCCATTCGCAAAGCCGCTGGCAAGAAAAGCAAGTCCAAGCAGGCCAATAGTAGCAGTGGCAGCAGCGGTGGCAGTGGCAGTGGCGCACAGCTCGACGGCCATTCTGCCGCCACTGGCGCCGAGGCAGGCGCGCTTGATGAGGTCACTGGTTCGCCAGCGTCCGTAACGGCAACTTCTTCTCTGGGCCTTTCGGTATCAGAAGCTCGCGACCAAGCTCGGGTTCACGTTCAAGCTCAGGCTCAAGCTCAAGCTCAAGAATTGGCCGCCCAAAGACAGACTCACTCTCAGACTCACAATAATCCCTTTGGCCAGTCGCACTCTTTTTCGCACGCCCTTCCCCACTCCTCCTCACACGCCCCGCCCCACCCCCACCAAACCGCCCTTGCAGACGGAAGGAGCAGCACTGGGCTGCATCCGGCAACTGCTTCGTCCAATTCGACTTCTTGCACTACTACCACCAGCACCAGCACCAGCACCAGCACCAGCACCAGCACCAATACCAATGCCAATGCCAGCAATGGTGACCGCGGCCAGAGCCATAGTTCCACTGGCACTAGCACTAGCAGTGCCAGTGGCAGTGGCAGCATTAACCACCACGCAGAGCACATGTCATCGTCCCCCTCGAGCTCTGCCGTGTCGCTGTCCATGCCTATGTCGATGTCTGTGCCTTTACATGGCCTGCCATTTCCGGGCTCGTCTGTGTCGTTTGCTGGCTCGCCGGCTGGCTCGTCGCCCTTGATGCACGCCCAGTCTCAGCAGTCGTTGAACTCGCAGATGGTACATGGCGGCGGGTCTTTTGGGAATTTAAGAGGATCTGCTTCCTTCCACGAGTTGGAGCAGGAGCGGGAACAGGAGCGACAACAGCAGCAACTGCAACAGCACCAAGAAGAGCAACTGCAGTTCCAGCAGCAGCAGCAGCAGCAGCAGCATCAACGTCAGCACCAAGAAGAGCAACTGCAGCTCCAGCACCAGCCCCACCAGCTCCAGCACCAGCTCATGAGCACCTCGTCTAGACCCACCGTCCTCTATCAGAACTCTAACCTCGGTGGCAAACACTCGCACGCCCCACCGTCTATTGATCCAGCCCACTCTGCTACGGCGGCCACTAGTACTTCTGTTGAAGCCGCTGCTACTCCCGTTACTGCACACACACCCATTTCCGTCACGCCACTAGTCGATAAAGAAGCTGGCTCTGGTTGCTGTCCCTCTTTGGCACTAAATCAGCACGCCTCTTCTGCAACTACTTCATCAGGCGACTGCCCTCTGTTGCAGCCACTGCCAGCAACTTCCTCTTCTTCCTGCTCACCGCCTTCACTTGTTATTTCTGCATCTGCTTCTGCCGCTGCCGTTTCCTGTTCTTCTATTTCTTCTCCTTCCTCAGCCCCGAAGTTGAATTCTTCTTCTTCTTTTTCTTCTTTTTCTTCTTCTTCCACTCCAGCCTTGGCTTCTGCTTCCGCTTCCGCTTCCGCTTCTGCCTCATCTTCATCTTCCCTGTCTGCCCGCTCGCGACCAAAGCTATCCTCCAGCGTATCTGTCAGTTCCGGCCTTGGCTCGACTGTATCATCGTTATCATCATCGTCATCCCACCACCCTGTGCCGTCTTCGTTACACCACCACAACCACAACCCTAACTACCACCGCCTGGTCCACCACAGCTCGGTGCACTTCCCCACGTCTGCAGCCGACAGCATCGCTTCTTCTGCACCCGTCACCTTCTTCACCGATCCCTTCCTGTCGTCGTCGCTTGAGAAGCCGGCCACAGCAACATCCCAACCGTCATCTTTACACCTTGACTTGTCAGTCCCTGTATCCGATATGGTTGACTACCACCCTCTGCAATCGCGCAACACCCTCTTTGACCCCGATTCCATTGATCCTGTTGCCCTTACATCACCCACCCCTCGCCGTACCATGATCATGAGTGCCTCCGGTCCTTCGCTTGGCTCTGCCACTGCTGCCCCCGAGGACATCTCTCCCCTCCGCAACCCTGGCCCTGCCTGGCCCATGAACACCTCTGCTGCCGACCAGAACGTCATGTGGAGCGTCTATGCAAACGACCCCAGCGCTGTTAACGAAAGCATGTGGAACATGAACATGCTGCATTCGCAGCAGTCGCAGCCAGACGGCCAGGTCACCACTCATTCTGGTGATGCCACCCCCTTTACCGATGGCGCATCCCACTACACTCTGCAGCAGGGCCCCCATCCTGAGTTGTCGCCCACTGACCTTGGCGAGTACCCCACCCTGCCCGATGATGGGTCCATGATGCAGCACTCGCACATGATGGTTGACCCCGCCACCGGCCATGCCACTCCCTTTAATGTTCATGCAATGGGCCTTGGTGGCGCCGTGCCCCAGGGCTTTGTCGCTCCTGCTCAGACCCAGCACACCATGAGCCAGGCCCCCATGGCTGCCACCAACGACCAGCAACGCCGTCGCCAGCCTCGTGCGCCTTCCAGCAGCATGCGCCACATGCGCAGCATGCCGGCTCTCAACAGCCGCAAGACGAAGCGCCGTAGCGAGAGCCCCGGCCCTAACGGCGCCCCTGGCTCTGGAGCCGGTGTTCATGGCCACAGCCATAGCCATAGCCATGGCCACGCTTCTATGCACAGTCACTCGCGCACGGCGTCTGGCTCTGGCCCCACTGCCCCCCGCAGTGTGCGCAAGAAGCGCAGCATGAACCGCGTTCCTCCCCGCTCTGCCAGCAACGGCAGCATTGAATTCAACACTTCTGCTGCTTTGTCTATGAGTGCTAGCATGAGCTCGCTGTCCAACAACAACGGTGCCAGCAGCAGCGGCAGTGCCAGCGGCAGTGGCAGCGGCAGCGCTAGCGGTGGCGGCGGCATCAGCTTCATGAACTACACTCCTGATGACGGCCACATGCTGATGACTGGTGTGGCCCCCAGTGGTAGTAGCAAAACCAAGGCCAAGCGTGAGCGCGAAGCCATGGAGCGCCAGCGCCGGCTCAGCGAGGCCGCCAGACGGGCCGTTGAGGCTGCTGGCGGCAACGTCGACGACTTTGAAGGCCTCATCAATGATGGCGATGACGGTGCGCCCGAGGAGCAGCCCCGCCCCGAGGCCGATGGTCACTAAACGCCACAAGACCAGCCGCAGCGCGGCATAAAAAAAGAGGACGTTGCCACAGACGGCAGGGCCTCGGGGGAAACCACAATGGCTTGGTCCCACTAATTTTCCTTTGTCATTCTTTGTGCTACCTGGCCAGCTCCAGATATCGTTGTGTAACGTGCACTCGTTCCTGTTTTGCTCTTTTAAAATCGGCCTGCCGACGGCACTTTTCTTTTTTTATTTCTTCTTTTTCCTCTTCCTTTTATTTCCTTTTAATATTCTGACCCTTTGTCTTTGGTTCTGCTTTTTGGGGGCGCTATTCTTTTTCGGTGGGATGGCGTTGGAGGGAGTGTCTTGTCTGGCTTTTACTTCCCTTTGTTCGTGTGGGACGACCATTGCCCAAAACGACGGTCGACACACTTGGTCTGCTTTTTTACTTTTCTTGTCTTGTGTTGTTTCTTTTGTTATATCACCGCCCTTTCGAGTACAACATCTCGATTGTGTAGCCGCTGTTTGTTTGGAGCCCAGATGTTTAATTCCTGGATACAAGCTTCTTGTTTTGTCTAGCTGTTGGTAGCTCTTATTTGTAATAAAAAAGTGCAGTTGAACCTGGCGAGTAGTGAAGGCGAAGGCGAAGGCGAAGGTGAAGGTGAAGGTGAAGGTGAAGGGGGCGTGGTGGTCCCAGATGTCGTGGTTCCGGCTGGTAGAGTCCCTGGCTGGGATAGCCTCCCTCGTCACACCAGCCACAGCATCGTGAGATTCGTCGCCGCATGCGGAACGCCGCACCACCCTCAGACACTGACAAAAAGCCGGGCTAAAAACTCAACCTTGGCCCCTCGCTAAACCTTGTTGGCGGGAATAGCGTCGGTGTTGGAGACATGCACGCATTCCAGGCTGGGACGCAGGAGGCAGGCAGACGGGCAGACAGGCGGGCTGTGGTGTCGGTCGGCGCAGGTGAGGTGAGCCGTTGAGTCGACGGATGGGTGCTCATCTTTTAGGCCGGGGGGCTTTGTCTTGGGGGGGGGGGGGGGGGGGGGGGGGGGGGGGGGGGGGGTGGGGGGGGGGGGGGGGGAG
>JAXHKQ010000194.1:0-37418 GCA_038407185.1 Chalaropsis ovoidea | reverse complement strand
GTGTGTGTGTGGGTGGTGGGTAGTTGGGTGGGGGGGTGGGGGTGGGTGGGGGGTGGGGGTGGGGGGGGGGGGGGGGGGAACTGCCTGCTGCTGCTGCTGGACCTGAACATGGACATGGAACCCATAATCAGGAAGCCGACATGTGCATCTTTCATGGACTTGGCTTGCATCTGTGTTTGTTGAAAACTGCCCGAGCAGGAAATAAGGCCCGACACTATATCAACCACCAGAAAGTTCGAGTGTGAAGGGGATGGGGATGGGGGCTGTAAACGAAACGAGTCAACATAATAGATGCATAGTAGACATTGTCCAGGCTATCAGACGTCGGCTTGCTAGCGAGCCTTCGTCAATGCCAGTAATCCAGTGATAATGACGTGCGTGTGCCCTGTCAAGGAGCATAGGGACAGAAAAAAACAAAGGAAAACAAAGAAAGAAGCGACAAATTAATCATGAGAGATAGACGCGAACCCTGCCGTTTTGGCCATTCCCTGTTGACACGAAATAATGTCTGGTTTGTTTGCCTTGAAGCGGAAATATTGCAGGGCGCAGGGAGGAGAAGGAAGTACGTCTGTATATATGTGATGAGTATGTGTGTAGGTGGTAGTGCAGCATCTGAGAGCAGCCCCCCGTGTCACTGTTTCCCCTATAAGCCCCTCTTCTAGGAACACATGAGAAATAGAGTGTCCAGAGAGGATAAAAGGTCGGAGAAAAAAATAGACTGCTCCATTAAACGAAGAAAAAGAAAATAAGAAAGAAAAAAAAAAGAAAAAAAGAGAAAAAGAGAAAAAAAGAGAAAAAAACGGGTTGGCTTAAAGTCTGAGATATGACTTGTGACCCCCTTCCTGCTTCTCTCCCCGGACAGGATGAAATGTGAGATGAAGGTCGCCGACCTCGATAAGATCCCTGCCTTATGCAACTAACTGACGGGGGAGGAGGGGTAAGGAAAAAAAGAAAAGAAAAAAGGCCTTGTTGGTAGAATCTAAAGGCCGGCTTATTGTATCAGGCAATTTATTGTCTTTTTTTTCTTTTCTTTTCTTTTCTGTATATGAGATGAAATGGCGCGGAAAGGCAGGGACGGGAGACAAGTCAGTCAGTCAGTCAGTCCGTCAGTCAACATCAGCAAAGTGAATGAGTACTCCAACACGCTAGATGGTAAGAAGAACCGCAGAAGGGGGCTAGGCCTAGACAACGCTCCAACAAGTCTAGAGACAAGGGCTCCAGGCGATCTTACAAGCTTCATTTGTTGCGTCTTGCTCAGAGGCCTTGGCCAACCTCAATCTGGGTTTCATGCTACATTATCGTACCCAAAGGCCCAGGTCGATGCCTGTGGAGTAGTATCACCACTGCTGTATACAACGGTGATATTGCAAGTATTTGTATTTCTACTGGCCATAAGTCTGTAAACTGCAAGTTTGTGCGGAGGCAGGAAAACGGTGATCTTGGGCTTTTCTTACAGTCATATTCACTGCTTGTCATTCATTCCCAGCCATCTCAACGAAGCAAGGGAACCGCTTGTTAGACAGGGCTTTTGCCAGCATCCAGTCTTGTTCTACACAGAGACCAACGGCTTTCAAAGGTCCTCGTGTCTTGTGTCCCACGTCCAAGCGTGGGCTCTAGAATGCAGCCAATTGTTCTAGGGTTGATGTTGTTTAGGCTCTTTCTCATCCTATGTAAGACAAGCAAGCAGTCTTTGACCCTGCTATTGGCAGCCAGAAGGACTCCGCCGGTGGCTGGTCTCGAGCGGATTAAAAAAGTGTCTTTGTGCTCGGAAGCATATCTGCATGTTGCACTCCTGTTTCTCTTTGTTGGCAAACGCAGAGGAGGGGCACATGTCAGAACTTAGCCGCGCCTGTCAAATAAGGTCAAAGGATAGGCCGTCAGAGATATCAGAGTTGGCCAGGCCTAGGCCAAGCCTATGGATCTAAATAGCTACAGACAGGGTTGTTTTGGTTAGAAGACAACCAACTTGTCAAATGCACACACCAAGGAGGACAGACACGACTAAGAAAGAAAGACACACCAAGAAAGACACACACGATCAAGTGCAGCCCGGTACGTGGTAGTCGTGGTCTCATAATATGCTGGCCTCTGTGCGAGCCTTGTCAGGTACACACAACCCAACAAAAGCTACGTTTCCTTTGTGCCTTGTTCTTCTACACAGCAAATCACGAGCAGCATCACGAGCAGCATCACGAGCAGCATTAGTACCAACAATTGTGCTACATCTTGATCTAAGCCTACAAGCCGAGCGGGCCTTCATGGGCCAGCCACCCCCTTCCTAATTGGATATGACGGACCGCTCCGGTAGGGTAGCTACTAAAACGTAGATATAGCTCCTTCCCTAGCTTACAAGGCAGCTTCCTTTTTGTCTGGTGTCGAGGTCGCCTCGAGTCTTGGGTTGTTTCACCTTATCTTTTTTCCCACGGAGCCTAGCACATTGAAAGCATCCCTTGGACGTGTAGGGATGCATTCTTTTTCCTTTCTTTTTGGGCCTTCTTTTTCTTTTGCTTTCGTTGATGATTGATAGACATCTCTGCTCGCTAGAAAGAAGGGGGAAAAATACAGTAGCCCCTCTTTTTCTTTTGCCTTACCCCGTTTTCCGTGAGCCTCCGTCTCTACATGTTCATGTGTGTAGTCAGTCAAAATGTCAGCCACTTTCCCACCTTGTTGGTCATGTTCTTGTAGCCATCTCGGCCCTCGCTCGACAAGGGGGCGTGCTTGACGCTGGTGATTCTCCCCTTTGGGCAAATTTGTCTGAGCTAAAAATGGGCTCTACGCGATCCCTGCCGATTTCTTCTATTTTCCCTTCGCTTTATTATCCTTTAAAAGGGGTGGTGGGTTCTTTTTTGCCCGTTTATTTTCTGCTCTTTTGGCTTAGAGGCGCTACCTCGGTACTTGACTACTGGAGCGCGAGGCCTAGAACCACCCCTCTAGACTATGACGTCTTATATATACACCCTCAAGCTTTTTGTTCTTGCTTGTTCTTGCGTTTCTTGCCAACTTGGACTCACTCTTTTCCTCAGAGACGAAGTGTGGGTTTCATTGACATTGTGCAGCAGTGGCCAATTATCTTCCTAAGTCCGTACGGCAATCATCACAATGCTCCAGTCAGTCTTTAAACTGAGACCACGGCCTGAGATCAAACCCGGCCCCTGCCTTCCGTTGCATAAACGTCTCCGACTACGCGCCCGGTTGGTCTGTCATACTTCGTCTCATATGATTTGAGTTTTTTTTCTCTCTCTTTTCTCACCCACAAAGAACGAGACGCCGAGCTTAAGAGCCACAGCCGGTGCT
Organism: Chalaropsis ovoidea; assembly: GCA_038407185.1. Classification (NCBI taxonomy): domain Eukaryota; kingdom Fungi; phylum Ascomycota; class Sordariomycetes; order Microascales; family Ceratocystidaceae; genus Chalaropsis; species Chalaropsis ovoidea. Next base: position 34,124 of record JAXHKQ010000194.1, on the reverse strand, counting down.
ACACTCAATAGATCTCTGGGCGGGCTTGTTGCAGCTCTCCTGTCGTATCCTCGAAAAATCAAATCATCTGCCAAGTCTCACATGCCTATACTCATATGGAGCTTGGCCACAACACCACTCACGCAGAATAGGGCATTGCTCTGCGTCTGCCTGTTGCCGGGTATCCCGCCTCATCGCAACGGCGCATTCTGCGGACATCCGTGCTGTGCTGGTACAAGCCCGATGCCGTCCATTCCGTTGTGTCAATGGGCCGGTGTTTCTCATTGTCTCTGGTACGGATGGCCAACATTCTAGCACTGTCATTTGTTCACGTCATTTGTTCACAGAACGAAGCTCTTAAGCTGGGGTTTCGTGTTTTTGAATGCACCAAAGATGACAGACGACGTACAACTAACATAGATGTATGCTATGAGGCGTGAAGTCGAGTGTCTGTTCTCTCTTCATGACGATTTCTACACAACTCGGGCTGCCATCTATGCCTAAAATTAGCAGCGAGCAGGTTGCTTGTCTCAACCCATCCCACACACTTTACATGTCCTTTGAAAAGTGAATGTCTTGCCCTTGTTCAATGTGACCCATGACTAAGCTCTTACAAAACACTGCCCCCTTGATTCTGTGCATGATTGTCCCCGTCTGAACAACGGTTCCTTATGCTCTCCATGACAGCCATGTCTAAGCCCCACAAAGTCAGTGGCCAAGCCGTCCGTGTCTCGTCTTGATATTGTGTATCGAGAATTACAAGTAGCATTTCTGTAAAATAACTGGCTGACTTGCTTCCAAATCGGCCACAGGAGGCTTGATACGGCTTACAACATTCTGATATGTGAGAGAAAGTGCGTACTCATAAATGCATCAATGTCCAAGTGCAAGGGCACCTTCGTACGCACTATGCATTGAGATGATACGCCCTGCAGTTGAAGACGTTCATGGCTACTTACAGCACTGTGCTCGATGAGTTACACCCATGCTAGCAGTGACAGAATAGCAAGCCCACTGTCTTTTGTCCCAGTCGCTCTAAACACCAAACACCGACACAGTTTGAATACCCCCTTTCTACTAGACGCACAAGGTGGAAAATCCACGAAACATCTCCCCAGGCATGTCGATGACTGGCTGCTTTACGAGTCTATGTACACAAAGAGTCGCACAGAGACAAATGATGTACACACAGGCTACGTTCCTCATCGATTGTTTCTCACATCCTGATGGATTTTGTTTCTCGAGTGTCTCTTGTTTGCGGCATCTCGGGCTCTACATGGGCACAAAATGTCACATACTACAACGTAGGACCAAGATCCGGGGGGGAGGGGGAGACAAGCAGGCTGTGTTATTTGGAGAGGGAGGCCAGGCAAGAAGAAAGGTCAAAATCAACAAGCAAGCGATACAAGAGAGCCGGCGGCTTTGTTATGGGAATACATGTCAATGTCGCCATTTTTTAGAGACAAGCTTGCCACCACCGGGACGTCGTTTGCCCAAGGGTATAACCGTCTGTCTGTACCAGCTCTCTGGCTTCCAATCGGCTTTGAAAACACGGCCCAACGGTTTTGGTTGGCTGGCACACGAGCCCTGAACAGTTACTAGGGAAGGATGCAGCGAGAAAGCGGGAGCAAGCCTGATAGAGCAGTGTGTGTTGTACAAGAGACACATGCAGATACTTCATGCGGAGAACAAGTTTGTGCTTCCATGTAGAAGCAAGAAAAACAAAGACCAAGCCCCAGACATCGTACTTGGGCCAGTATAAGAGGAACCCTAATCAGGGTGTATAAACCCTAACGACTTGTACGAACCTCATCTGGAAGTTGGTGGCGTTACAACACGATCAAGCCACAGCATCAGGATTGTCACCCGCAGGGCTCTCAACTGAGCCTTTACAGTGGTTGCAGTACATGAGAAGACGGTGAGTTTTCCTCTCCAAGACAAGCGGGACTGGGGGCTATTCCCAAAGAGGCAATCGATTCGAGGTTAGGTGGAATATGGAGAAACTTGCTTGTCGATCGTAGCGCCTTACAGCAGAGGAATGGATGACGGTCGGCCAATCAGAGAGCAGAAAGCACCACCAGGAAGATTGGAATGGGGGAGGGACAAGAAGTCTTGCTGGATCGTCAGTGGAGATTTGGACCAAAAGACCGAAAGGCAGGAAGACTCGTCACCGCAGGCTTTGCTAGGCTGGCTAGCATTATCATGTGTGCGAAATAATACACTGCACATGAGGAAGAACGAAGGGCTATTTCCTACTATCCACTTGATAATGAGGGCGCAGGAAATCCCTCTTAGCCATCCCCCGTCTTACAAGGCAATGACAAAGCAGTATCAGTGAGCTCTGGCTAGCCTAGCTCCAATCAAGACGACTCCTTTTTCTCAATTCCTTGTCAAGAATCGGGGTAGAATAGGTGATTGGTTCGGTTTGGCCTTGAGCTCGGGCTTGGGGCTCTGTTGGTCCGCTATAGTATCCCTCGGAAACAGATAATCATTTTCAGATTAGCAGAAGTCTATTGTGCCGTCTTGACCAGCCGATCCGTAGCCGTAGCCCCCGATGTGCCCAGTTGGATATTTATAGGGCTCGTACAGCGATTCCAATGACAACCAAGGACTTCGGCTTTGACTGTCTATCGATATCAATGTTCAGGGATTCATGATCGCCATAGTAGTGCTGGGAGCGGCGTGTAGACTGTGAACTACTTCTTCGGGAATAAGCGGATTTAAGAATGTGTTTTTCTCATGCCCTTATTCACGATACTGCACAGAAGGACAGGCCATAAAGTGGGTGCAACTGAGAGCACAGAGGGAGAGAAAGGGCTCATAGCGCAAACTGGGCATCTGTAGGCTGACATGAAGCCGACTACCCCTTTAGATATTGCCACAATTGGCAAACTCGCATCGAAGGAACACCGATGATACAAGCTACAGCCTGCTTTTCGTCTGGCTTCCGAAGCCGTGAGAGCCCGGGAGACCGAAGCTAATGAAAAACGAACAAGCGACTTCCGATGAGCGTGTATGTGCTATGATTGATTTGTATCATTTGAAGTTGCAGCGTTGCAATCTCGCACTTGCACTGCCAACAACAGCAACAGAAGCAGCAGCAGGACAGTGACTTGGCATTCACAGTAATTGCAACATAGGCTCTAGATTCTGCTTCGCTTTTTCGCCCTCAGGGCCTGAGTCCGCAAGCTATGATAGGGGATGCTAAATATTAAGCAGCATCACAGGTCCCCACTTTAAAGCACTCATTTAATCCCTGTCTTTATTTTACAGAGATGGAAAGAGAAAAGTCTGCAACTACTAGAAATTTTAGAGCCCTGTATAATCAAGCGGTAGTAAGTGCCTAGACTCGAACTAATGGGCCCTTCCTAGTGGAGCTCCTAGCTCTTTCCTAGTTCTGGAGGCTTATCAGCGGAATAACAGACCGCTCCTTCCTGCTCGTTCCAGCTGTCTGATTGGCTGGCGGGGAAGTCTACGATGACGCCCGCCTGTCCACTCCGCACCTCCACACACCGACTACGCCTGGCTATTCGCGGAAACAAGACCGCGTAGACAGGCGTCGATGTACGTAAGTAAGCCGCGACAGAGTGACAATGTAAGTACGTAACCCTATACTAGGGGCTAGGGCTGTATGTGACTACTGTATGCGCTGTCCGGGTCATGGCCGGTCTTGATTGGCCGGTCTTGATTGGCCGATGCAGAAGTGTTGCTGCTTGCTTTGTTGTTCCTTGGTCTAATGCTAACCAGCGTTTACTCTAGTTGTTGCTAATTGCTTGCACCATCAAATTGATGCCTATTTACTTGAAGTGAGACAGTCTGGTGATGTTGTTTGTGATGCTGTGATGTAAGTGGTGTTGACTGCTATGAACACTGCCAGAGTCTTGTATCAAAAGGCATCCATTTGCTGTCCCTCGGCATATTCCTGGACTCCAAGACGAAGGAAAGGACGGTCCAGAAAACTCCTTTTCAGGCAATTTTGCGTCTAGATAACGCCGATAAGTCATTACATGCTCTCCTCCCATGTCACATTTCCCACCTCCTTGCGTGCTCCTACGCCACACATTCATTGAAAGTCAAGGATCACGAAGCCTCGGCCACTTTGCAACCATTGAATGAATTGCTTCTTTGGGAAGTCTGTTCAAGGCTTTACAGAAACCGAGTGCCCTGTCTATGATGGGCCGGCCGGGGCGAGGATGAGATGGGATTCAGGGAAATGATATGATAGCAAAGGGGTGTAGTTAGAGAGAAAAGAAACGCCGCAGAAAAGTCGGGATGCCAGTTTCTGGGACAGCCTTTTCTTTTTGTTCCCTTGGGCAATTTGAAACTCTCCTCTCTGCTTTATTGGTAGTGAGGGTAAGTCGTTCTGACCGGGCAGTTCTTTTTATATTTTATATTTTATATTTTTTTATTGTTTTCTTTTTTTTCCCTCTTGCCCTCTAGATGCCCTTGATGGCCGTGCACTAAACACAATACCCAGATTATTAAAAAATGTCTAGACCGTCAACTGGGCTATTGTCTCTGCAATTTGCCTTGTTCCCTCCTTTTCTTGCTTTGCTCTCTCTTTTTCTCCCTCCTTTGTTGGGCTGTGCGGAATGGCAACGGAAACGTTGTGCACGCATGTTAATGCTGCTAATACGGGATGCTGTGACAAGCACTGCTACCACTGCCCTCCTTTCATATTGACCTTCTTATGCTGGGTGGCATGTTTGGTGTCTGCTTTGGGAGAATTTTGACGAGAATGCTGCCGTTGCAGTGTCCGAGCATAATGACAACAAAGAGTCATCATCATAGTACCAGTAAAGATAGGCGGTGACATAGGGTAGGGTAGTAGCAGAGAGGCGCTTAGGGCGAGAGGCCGATTAACAGATAGACAGACAGATAGACAGACAGATAGACAGACAGATAGACAGACAGATAGACAGACAGATAGACAGACAGATAGACAGACAGATAGACAGAGAACCGTTCTACGTCTAAGCCTGGACTCGTGCAAGAGTCTTATAGGTGAGCCGACCTTGTAAATAAGCCTGTGCTTTCAGGTGCCTTGATGCACTGAAACGCATACCGATAATAATGAACAGGCAATGCCCCGTCCATACCGTGCCGTCATGTGGGAACCTTCACATGCGGCAGCAGAACCGATATTACTGTAATCATGACGGAGACAACGTGAGGGTGAGAGGTGGGTGCTTGATTGGCCAAGCTTCCCAGTCCAATACAGACCGCGGAAGACTCGCTTTTCTAAACCCCGAGCAGGGCAGGCAGGGGAAGGGGGCGAGTGAGCTTCTCTGCCTTTTCTCTGGCTTGTCCTTGTTCCTTGTTTATCCTGTCCACGTCTAAGTGGTCGCCGATGATCTGACGCTGAGGAGGAATGGGGGGGTGAGTATTTGGATCATCTCGTGAGGAGGACAAGGACGGGGACGACGAGGACGACAACAATGACAAAGAGTTGTCTCCTCCTGGACTATTCTTCATCATCACTGCTTCCTACCCATTCTTTTCTTCACTCGCGTACGGAGAGATTTCTCTTTGCAAACGCTTGGCTGCCAGGTCCGTTAGTGATCTGCGTCTCCAAGCTCATATCCCTTGAGCTCGGGGACAGCCATCGAGTGTAATTACACGTGATTTGAAGGCATGGCGAGGGGCTGCTTGGCCGTGATCAATGGCTAGTCGAGTTGGTTGTCCGTGATTGTCTATTGTAATTGATCTTCTTCATGTCTACGCCGCCAATGAGTCAAAAGGCCTTGAGTGGGCCAAGGTCACGATCAACGATGGAGGAGATATGCCGACATTGCCCAGATCCCGCCCCCTCCTCCTCGCCCTCGCCTCTCTTGGCTGGCATTGCTGGTACCCAGACCAGACTTTTGCTTCATTTTGCAGTAAAATAGCGGTGGGCCGGAAAATAGTGAACGTCAGCGTCAGAAGTGCCATGCTCTGAAACAGACCCAACCAATGGAGTTTGTATGTGCTGCGTAAAGCACAAGATGGGGTTGGCAGGACGGTATTGTTTGGTATTGGTGGTGATCTCCTATTTTATTGCCGTGCCTTGCCTTGCCGCAGGCCAACCTTTTCTTCAGACTTGGATCAGGGCTGGTAGAGTCTTGCGTGTCTGATCGGAGCCCCGGGCTTTCAGCGGCTTCCTTGAGCCAGTGGACATAGGCATTGTTCAGGAGCAGCGGTGTGTTTTGTTTGTTTCTTAGTGTTGGCACTGAAAGTTGGCTGCACTAGTAGGCCATTGTTAAAGGCACTGCAAATGTTTGGCAGGCCGGCAGGCCTAAGCAGACACCAAAGGTGACTGTACAACAAGTATACAACAAGGAGAGGAGGAGGACGTTGACAAAGACAGAGACAGGAGACCAGACACTAGGGAAATATTGTCAAGGCGAGCAAGTGAGTGTACCACTACTTTTGCTGCAAGACAGTAAGAACAAGCCTGGGAGCAGGACAAGAGGACAGGCAAGTCCGAGAACAAGGACTGGACAACAACTGGACAAGGGCAAAGTACCGCCTCCATGAAAGCCACACAACTATTTGGAATTCTGAGACATCCCTGTCGTAGTCAGGTGCAGGCAAGATACAAGAGAAAAAAAAAAAGCAAGATAGCAATATGCAGCTTGGCGTTGGGTGGTCAGGCCTCTGCAGGCGCGGTGCTGTGGGGGTGTCTTTTTTATTCTCTCTTTTCCTACCCTCTCTTTCTCTCTTGTTCTCTCTGCTGCTTTGTACCGCCTGCGGTGTACTTACATATATGCTGGTACCAATAATACTGCTGCTACTCTGCACGTCTCATGCAACGCACCAACCATCATGTCAACGTCACTAACGAGCAGGATATTGTCCGCAGCCCGTCATCCTGACATTTTGCCCAGACACGGCAATTTCTTTTGCTCAGTGATTCTTGGGGCGCCTTAGTTGCAACCAGCCTTCTGCTTTGCTGAGAGTCGGCGAGTTTGTCTCTTGTCTTGTCTGGTGATCTTCAGAGCCACTGCACTATAGCACACATATATGTACATATTATATTGACTGGCTAATAGGAGCAACATGGGAATCTTAACCTTTGTCCAATTACCGGCCAGAATCGGGCTCTGTCTGTCTGTCTGTCTGTCTGTGCCTATGTGCACATCATTTCCCTCTATTCAACAGCTCGAGTTAAAGGCAAAATGACGAACAAAAGGAAATCAGTCACCCCCCTCCTGTCCCCCTACCCTCTGTCTCCCCCTCCCACTTTGAATTTCCTATACAGGAAATAAATTCATGTCTGAGCACCACTAACGATGCAAGGAGTTGGTGACAAAAAGTCGCTAGTCAGGATCCGCAAAGGCCAGATAGACAAGACGAACAAGACAAGGACAGCCTGCTATAGGCAGGGGAAGAGGAGCCAACGCAAGGGCGAAGAGGGGTCAAAGAGCGAGCGAGCATTGGAAACGAGCAGAGGGCACTGGAAACAAGCAAAGGGCAAAGGGCAACATCCAAAAAGGCCGCCCTCTGAGAAGGAGAAAGAAGGCCGCTATAGAGAAGAAGGGATCGATCCCATGGTTCGCGTAAGATTCACTGTGCAAGACACCAAGACACCAGGTCAAGAAAGGTCGTGCTGGCTGTGGCCGGGGATGTAGCCGTGTTTCAGCGTCTAATTCGTAGGCAGTAGGCAATATACAATGTTAGGCCGGCAGGCTTTTCAAGACGCCCAAGATTTCTGTCTCCATGCATCTATGGGTGTGTCCTCTGGCCTCTGAGCCTCCGGGCCTGTAAACCCATTCGCACATGTCCCCACCTCGTCCAGTCTTGATACGAACAGTCTAGCAGTCATATGACTTGGTAAATTACTTGGTAAATGACCTGGTAAAAGCAACTGGCGGGATCCAGCGCGTGCTGCATCGTACACAGAGCGTGATATAACACCCATAGCACTGCATTCAGGCTTCATGTAGCCTGCCGTAATATAGATGACAGCGGTTAACTCGTCGATGACACCCTCCCCTGCCCTCCTCTGTCCTCTCTCTCTTTATCTCCTGGTGCCAAAACCCGACGAATAGGGCAACAGGACCGCAAGCTACGCCTCGCTCTTGTACTCTGCGTACCACCAACAAGCCCAGACACCAGAGACTTGTGAGCGGGCCCAAGCAAACAAAGCGGGGGGGGGGGGGGTTCTACAAAGTTTGTACCTCTGGTGCAGGCAACATCTACTACACTACGGAAGAATAAACGCAGGGCGTGCTGAAACCGTGATTTGTGACTTGTGCTAGCTCACGACGTGGAAATCCATATGCAGGTGATGGCCGGGCTTGCTTGCTTCGTTGATCTCTCTCTGCGTTCTCGTGGGCGCCACACTTGGTGTCCCGGATTTTCAGCACGACTTTCCAAGCCTGGGACAGCGGGCGAGAGAACACAAAGAAACACGAAAGAAGGTGGGATAGCAGCGGGAGGCTTGCTAGCGATACGAGGCGGGAAAGGCAGAAATAGAAAGCATGGATGGGCAGACAAGGGCCAAGCCCAAGAAAATAAGGAGACAAGGGAGATGGAGAAAAGGAAAGGGAAACGACCAGGGGCAGAATCCAAGCACACTTAGGTATTTGGAATACTATCCTAGTCAACGCATCCAAGCCTGCAAGCCTTGCAGAGTGTACATGCGAGTTGAAGACGGCGTGTCGTTCCTTGATTCACATTGTGGCACATATTGGCTAGGGGCTAATATCGTGGGATATCTTAGGGTTAGACGAGGGCTAATCCACTTACACGGAAGATCCTAGGACTGTGCTGTGCCACTCACGGCTCGGGACATGTAGCATCCGTGATAGTCGAGATGACGAAAAAGGGAGAGACAGGAATGGCAGAGAGGCTGAGGAAGAAGAAGAAGAAGAAGAAGAAAGAAAAACGAGACCAAAGCGAGTGGTATGTACGTACACATGTAAAAGTACGTCCGCAGTCTTGCTCGTTTCTGACCCAACATACTGCGAAGGCCGAAGGCACACGCACGAGATTATATCAGGCCTTAATACGGGCAGCCGAAAGCCGAAAGACCAAAGCACAGACGTTCAGTCCCCCCGAAGCACTTGATTTGATCTTCACAGCGAGCAGGCGCAGCAAGTCCGGGCGAGGGTTAGTCTTAATGGGAGTACCCTGGGCCTATAGAACGTGGGAAGAGTGCAAAGACATGAGCCATACAAAACAAAAACTTGCTTAACTTGAAATTGGGTGCCAAGCGGAATGCCGTCCAACCAAACGTCCGGGCTACAAGTGTGTAAGTACATGTGTACATAAGTGCTTCATGGAGTGACTGACACAGGCCAGACCCCCGTCTTCCCAGGACTTCCATGTCGCCAGAGTTGCTGTGATTTGCGGGCCTTGGACTTTGCAGGGGGATATAGAGTGTTGGTTGGATGAGATTTGCAGTGGAGGAAGATAGAGAGGCGAAGACGAGACGCTAAAACAATGGCTAGGTATAAGAGGTCAAGAGAGGCAGAGGCGGGAGCTAGTATTTAGCAAGTGGCCATTGAACAATAGCAAGCTTGGAACTAGCCTGGAAGCTAAGAGCACTACAGCTTAGGCCTGCTATAACAATGGCCGAATGCCCTGTAACAAAGAAGCACACCGCAGCCTCTGGGAACAAGTTTCTGCTGCCTTCTGCTCTGTCCCCAGAGGCTCTCGGGCTCCTCCCCTCCTTCTCCTCCTCCTCCTGTCTTACTTCTCCACTCGCGAGATTGGGGCGACGACAGCTTCACCACAAGATGGCAGACTTGGAATGAGGGGCAAACGATCCAGACTCCCCGAACGAGATATGCCTGCTTTGGTAGTCCCGTTAGCCTTTGGGCGTATCTCGACTTGCCCGCTTTTACAGTGCAATTTCTCTGCATGGGCGTGCATCTCGATGATTCCGCACTCGGCTCCACATGAAGTTTTTGGTATTATTTGGTATTATTTGCTGCTATTTTATGTCTATTTATTCGATACCGCCTTGTTCTGGCAAGGAGACCCAGACTTTGAGTGTAGACCGTACTCCTCTCAAACTTTCTCCCCAAAGGGTAAGAAGAAAAAAAGAAAGAAGAAAAGGAAGAGAAAAAAAAGAAAGAAAAAGAAAACAGGGCAGGCCAAATGTAATAATAGGAGCTCTATGGACAGGGTTCGCGTACCGAACCCTGTAGCTTTGGTATAAGCCTTGCTTGATATCTGCAGGAAAAGGACAAGCAGAAGTGAGGGGGCAGCAGAGGAGGAGAGGAGGGGAGGAGGAGAGGAGGAGGAGGGGGCGTGGGGTGACCCTTTTTACCCAAACAGGAAATGTGAGGTTTCTGCCTCATAGAAAGGATGCAGGCTTGACGGGCCAATACTTTTGCTCCATCTCATTCAGGAGACAACAAGGCGGAACGAAGGGAGACAAACAGACAGACAGACAGACCAACAACTCAGATGACAAGGAGAAATATAGGCTAGTCCGAGTCCGAGGTGTGGGAGGGGAGGGGCAGAGGACGAAGCAACAACGAGGACGAGGAGGCGGGCGGGCGGGCTTTGTGACGACGGTGACGGTGACGGTGACTGGGAGCGTTTCCCAGAATGGAGATTCTCGAGGGATAGGGAGACAGAGAGACTGGCGGACGGACGGAGAGACATATGAGCGGACAGACAGACAAACAGCAGTAGCATTCTATCCCCCCTCCCCCTCCTATGATCAGGCTCTCTCGTCTGCTCGTCTTCCTCCCCAAAGGAACTTCCTCTGTTACACCCCCAACCGGCCACCCAGCACCAGATTGCGTGAATGCTGTGCTGTGCTGTGCTGTGCTGTGCTGTGTGGCTTGGGCCCGTCCCAGTAATATGGGTACAAGAAGCCAGCCGAAGCAGACACCAAAGGCCAGAGGAGAGAGGAGGCAAGAGGGGGCATGCGAATAATGCAAATAAGGGTGGAACCGCACCAAAAGAAAACGGGCTCGAACAAGAAAAGAAACGTCAGCCTAGTCAGTGTGCAAGGGGCGGCGGCTTAGCATGTTACTATGCACCAGGTCGCCGACCAGATCTGAATGCTTGGTGTGTGACATGCGGCTTTTGGTGTGGGCAGAAGGGAGCCACGGACGAACCAAAAGTGAGATATGCAGCCTGCAGTTCATGGGCACAGTGGCCTCACGGGCTGTAGGTGTGTGTCTTCTGTGTGTCTTCTGTGTGTCTTCTGTCTGTCTGTCTGTCTGTCTGTCTGTCTGTCTGTCTGTCTGCCGCCTGCTAGTTGACTTGGACTTGGACTTGGACTTGGACTTGGGTACGAGGCAAAAAGAACTTGATCATAGTCTAGACCCAGACCCAGACACAGACACAGACACAGACACAGACACAGGCTCAGGGCCAGGGCCAGCCACAAGTCGCCGTCGTCACAGAACCAAACGGTAGTTGAAGCAGAGCGGTGATGGTCCCTCTTCTCTTGCTGTGCTCTATGCAGTGCTATGTCCTATCCTCCCCCGCCGCCCCCGCCACTCCACTCTCACCCTCCAGCCCCATATCCCTCCTCTCCCCTACACACCAGCAGCTCCAAGACAGAAGACAGAGACAGACAGGTCTACTTCTCACAATGTCGTGACAGACTTGTTTCTTCTCTGTAGTTCTTTTGCATCATGCTGTCCTTGCATCTTGGGCACTGCAAAGTCGTTGTTGGTTGGGCCGAAGCCTGATAGCGCCCTTTGTCAATGCATGTCTTAGAAACGGCGGAGGAGATGATGCAGCGCAACAGACAGAGGACGAGCCTTGCTGTCTTGTCTGTCCACTTGGCTTTGCTCTGATGCAGCAAAGGAAATCCTACGCGGGCGTTTACTCATCATGGTTGGTAGAGACCGGCACCGGCATCCTTCCTGTACGTGCACTCCTTCTCTGGGAGCGGTGGGAGGTTTTGTAGACATGCACACCCACATGCACATGTGCATTAGTTAGCAGGAAAACATGCATACACATTCAGTATCTTACATGAACACTTGTGCAAAAACTGGCCTTGGTTGTAGCGGAGGGAATGCCAACTCGCCTTGTAGGCAGTTCTAGAAGTCGACGAGCGATGCTGCCTTCGGCTCCTAACGCTGTCAGACTGGGAGGAGGAAGAAGAGCGTCCCTGAGACTAGCCTGGAAGCCATGGGCTATGAGGGAGAGTTGGGAGGAGCAGCTTGCTTTGTCTCTTTGATATACGATCTGTTGTCTTTCTTCTGAGGAGAAGAGTTACAGGACGAGGAGACATGCACATGCCTTGGCCTTGCAAAAGCCTGCTCAGTCCTGCTCAGTAATGTGCTGGAAAAGTCTACGATGATATCACAGAGCCAAAAAAGAAACAGAAAGCCTCCCTTTGCTTTGATACATTCAGAGATATTTGGTATGTGAGGGGGGGGGGGGGGGGGAACAATACTTTTGTTAAAGTGTGGCGCCCAGAAAAAAGAAAGAAAAAATAGAAATAATTCGCAAAGAAATACGCAAAAATCCTCAAATGCGAATTCATCATACAAAAAATAAAACAAAAGCAACCAAAGTGCAGAATCACAAATGGCCGCCTGTTAATGCCAGAAACAGTGTCGTGTGCCTGTCCTGTCTCCTCCATACATACAACACATGCACATACACGATGTGATGTGTCTTCCTTTCTTTTCTTTTGTTCTCTCTTAAGCCTGGCCTGCAGCTACATACAAGCCAGGCCAAAGCAGAAAAAGCAGAAAAAGCACAAGCAAGCGAATAGAACAGAGCTTTGCGTTGTTAGCGGATCTCCTGCCCTGTGATCACCAAGCAGACAGCATGCAATGGGGGAGGGAGAGAGGGAGGGGCAGGCGTCTGGGTTGCAGACTTGTACTAGGATGTAGTGTGATCTGCCGTATAATATACTGTATAGAGAATAGCGTAGAGAAAGGTATTTGGAATTCTGAAATGTGAATTCTGTAAGCATTGTCGTTGGAAGGGGAAAGAGAAAAAGGAAAAAAAAATACGCAAAAAATACGCAAAAAATACTCAAAAAAGGGAGCAAAAAGAGAAGAAAAAGAAAAAGAAAAAGAAAAGAAGAAAAAAAACCTCCAGACTCAAGGGAGACCAAATCAAAAGAACAACCTCCTCGACTTCCTTCTCAACACCATAGAACACCACCAAAGAGGGAGACAGACACCTTCTTGGCCTTGTCATAGAATCTTGTCCTTCCCAACGCTTCTGTTTCTGCCTGTGATACTATACTGGCTGTTTACGTCCATGTCCACATACACACGCACACGCACACGCACACATTTACATCTCACCATGTCTCTATCATAGTACTTTTGCTGATACTCATAGCATCACTTGGGCTGCAAATCTGACCTTGTTTTGCCATCGTGCAGGCAGGATGAAATAGGTCACTACAAAAAATTATCCCTCTATCACTGTGTAGTCACTCTGCCTCTCTGGCTTTCCAAGAGGCAGTAATAGCCGAGCTTCACTGTTGCGGTATGTATATCCATACATGCATACACATACGCCTATATCCATCGACATGTATGTTTGTACGCGAGATCATACCATAGTGTGATACAGAGTACCCGCATCACAACTTGGAGCCCACTAATGCAAGCAACAAGCAAGATATCTGAACATATTTGGAATTCGCGGATGTTGCTGTCCTTTCTTGCATGCAAACTGGAGCTTGAATGTGACGGTGCGAGCACACGGCTCGGCCTCGGCGGGAGGCGACCTCCGTTGTCTCTCTGTTCCCCTCTCCACACGGGCTTTGTGTGTAGAGCTCTTTACATTGCCACAAGTACCTTGTATGCGTATACACACATCTGTAGTAGACATTCATCCTGTAGTGACCGAGTGTCCGGAGGAGCTCTGTGACGCCCACTTACCCGCCCGCACCTCAGCCACAGCCACAGCCGCAGCCGCATCGGACAACCCCACCCGTTTGGTGTTGGTTTCCCCCTCTACATCCTGATGCATGCCACGACCGGTGTCGGGGCCACATTAGGGCTTTGGCCCGGGAATATGAACAGGTAGTAAACCAGCCCAAGGCGGCTGGGGAGGACGAGGCGGCAGAGTTTTCGTGATCGACATGGGACATGTACTTAGCAGCCTGTGATATAATAAGGGCACACCCAGTTATATACACAGAGACAGCTTTGTCGCCCCTTCTCCCCTTTCGCTCTCTGTCTCTTTGCATGTCGTTGGACTCGTAAAATGTTGTGCCAGATTATGCGGACGCACGAGAAGGAGGCAAAGATGTGTGCTGTATTGCCATGTCCTTCTTATCCCTAGAGACGGATACCCAGCCCACCCCACTGCCCAAATGACCAGACATAGAACATGTCAAGAGGTGTGCCGTTCCCTATTCTTGGACCAGCCCCTGACTTGAGCCTTTGTCTGATGTCCAAATTCCAGTGTGGGTTAGTCAGGGATCTCCAGTAATAGGCCCGTCATCTATGTCTTTGTAAGTATGCCATGCCGTGGAGGGGCCTCTTCCCTTCTATGTGGCCTACAAGTTGGCAATGTCATATCTCCAGCCCCAGCCACCAGATGCAGCATCAGAGAGCCTTTCCATGCCAGATGCCTCGCAGATCTTGATTACTACCTCGCGGACGGCCCGCACATTCTCGACGGTTGCGCCGCCGTTGATGGCCCCCTTGAGGTGGCCCTTGAGTTGGGGGTTGACCTGAGCAGAAAGCTGTATGTCAGTAATAGTGTTTTGTGGCCGAAATGGGAGTGGTAGTGGTAGTGGCAGTGGGAGTGGTAGTGGTAGTGGCAGTGGCAGTGGCAGTGGCAGTGGTACGATAACTACTCCCCGACTTACTTACATCTTGTGGAATCAAGGCTGCCAGTATCACATATGACGTCTCCGCAGAGGTGAGGACATTGGTGTTGCTCAGGATATAGCCATACATCAGCCGTGCTGTAAGCCCCAGGTCTTCCGTGCCCGACCGGTCCAGGTTCCCCATGACGCGCTGTGTGATCTTGCCATATACCATGTCAAAGTACGTCTGTCCTCGCTGAAGCATTGCTGCCGACGGCGTCTCGAAAACTTCATTTCGGCGCTGCGTAGGAGATGTAGCCAACGGCTCATCCAAGAAGGCAGCAGGCGTGGCTTGCTTGAGCTCGAAGAGAGCATTAATGGTCTAAACGCGTATTGTTAGCGGTGTGGCTCATTGGACCGGCCGGGGATTGCTGTAGCTGGTACGGCATTATACGGACCTTGGGAAGCCCGCCAATGGCGGCCGACTTGACTAGGGCTTCACGGATGCGGCGAGTCATGCTTAGCTTCTCGTCTTCCCTGGGGCTGGTGTCACAGGGCCCGGGCCCGTGTGATAGAGCGTACTTGTACACTTTGGATATTTCATCCGGCCGGTTGAGAATCGACAGAGCAGTGGCAGTGACGAAGTACCATGTGTTGGTGGGCAGGTTTGGCTGCGTGCGGATGGCCGAGAGGAGGGCCGGCGTTATGACCGGGGTGAGCGAGGATGCCATGGCGACGGGGTCTGGCCGGAGAGATGAGAGCAAGGCGAAGCAAAGAAGAGGCAAATGAGGCAGGGGGCAAGATAAATGACGCAGTGCAGTGTGTATCCACGGATGGGCTAGTACTGGCACTGGTGTCTGCTCTGGCTGTCACACTCACGCCGGCTTCGTTGTCGGATGTGCAAGCATGTGATGTGAATGAGGTAGGCTGATTAGACTGATAACAAGCAGAACCAACCCTAACCCATATTCATCACGTGATAGTTAAGTGGGGCTCCTCCTTCACCATCAACCCTAAAGAGGCAAACGCATGTGGAAGTCTCGAGAAGCTTCAAACGTGGCATCAAACTAAGCCGCAGCTTCAGCCAGCAGCACGACAAAATAGCGAGCCAAGCTTCTCCCATCGCCATCCACACAATAGTAATTCTTTTTGTATTATTTCTGCCCTTTTGTGTGCTATTAAATGCGATTTTATCTGCGGCCTTTCACAAGAGAGACCATGACATGATTTCCTAATTGTGCTCTTTGCCGTTCCTCGTCTTCGTGCTCGTTATTTTCCCGCTGTTTTTTTGTCTCGTTTTATTTTCTTTCTTATTTGGCGCTGTTTTCTCTTGACCCACGATCGATCCCATTTGCAAGCTTGAGCTTGACGCCAGCCAGCGCCAGAATCCCGTCGCCATCTGCAGCGCTGTTTCCGAATCATTTGGGGCCGTCTGTCTTGCTGCTACTTGGCGCACAATTGCCTGCATCCAGATCGCATTGACAGGTTGAGAGCGCAGCAAGTCGCCCAACATGCGGCTGGCAGCTTATATCACGGTACGTTCGGCTCTCCATGTTCGGCCCTCGAAATCGACCTCGGCCTCGACCTCGGGGGCCCGGGTTCCGCATCCCGCATCCCGGGCCTGGCCCTCGTCCGGGCTAGGCCGTCATCCGCCCTCTCTTCCGCGTGCTAACTAGTTCCCTTCCGTTCACAGGGCTCGACCGTGCTGGCACTGGGAGTCTCCGTGTCCGCCTTCCAGATGCAAGCCAACTTCTACTCTGCCATGGTCTATCTTTCACAGAGCAACTTCTGTCTCCTCGTATGTAACATGTGCCGCCAATTGAACTGCTTCTTCCCAGGACCCCTCGAAGCTCCCCGCTGGCCTCAGCCATCATCCTCCCCCATCTGAAGCTAACAGCCCCCTCCCTCTAGGTTCTTGTCAACTTCATCTTCATCATCTATGCCTCCATTATGCACGGCCTGCGACACCTTTGCTTTGGCCCGCTCCGAACCGCCGAAGTCGAACAACTCTCCGACCGCGCCTGGATCGCCATCACCGAAACCTGCCTGGCCATGACCATCTTCCGCGAAGAAATCGGCGCCTACTTCCTCACCATGTTCACCGCGCTCGTCACCGGAAAGGTCTGGGCCTGGATTGGCGAAGGCCGCGTCGAAACCTTCGAACAACAGCCTCCTGCGAACCCGCGACTCTTCCATACTAGACTTGTGATTTCGCTGGCCATCAGCATGCTTTACGACCTGGCCCTGTTCAAATATGCCGCGGGTGTTGTCATCGAACAGGTCCGTCCTACCATGATGATCATGTTTCTCTTCGAGTTTGCCGTCTTGACCACCACCACTTCACATACCATTGTGCGCTATCTCTTCAACATCCTCGAGACCTTTATTGTCAAGAGCCAGACCAAGAAGCGCCTGGCAGAAAGGCGCACCGAGGTGCGTCTTGATAGAGAGCGCATTCTGAAAGAGCGCGAGGAAAACCCCCCCGCAGAAGGTGCTGTGATGGACGATCTACCAGATCCCGACGACATTGAAGAAATGGACATTGAGGTCCCAGGCTGGGAGGAAAAAGGCCAGTATATGTTGACAGTGGACCTGATCTCCGGTAAGTTGACGCCTCATATTGCTGCGCTGTACACGCTGTGCACGCTGTGCACGCTGTGCCCATCTATTTGCTCCATTGCAAATGCTAACTTGCCTTTTCTCAAGACTTTGTCAAACTGGCCATTTACGTTGCTTTCTTCATCATGCTGTTTTCCTTCTACGGACTTCCGGTTCACATTCTCCGCGACATTTACATTACCGGCGCTTCCTTTTTCCGCCGCGTTGCTGCGATGCTCAAATACCGCCGCGCCATCCAAAACATGAGCCAGTATGCCGATGCCGATGCCCAGGATCTTGCTCGCGAGGACACGTGCATCATCTGCCGTGACGTTATGCGCCCCTGGGATCCCAGAGCTCCTGGCGCTGTCGAGAGAACCCGTCCTAAGAAGCTTCCTTGTGGTCATATCTTACACTTTGGATGTCTTAAAAGTTGGTTGGAGAGGCAGCAGGTCTGTCCCACATGTCGCCGTCCTG
Organism: Chalaropsis ovoidea; assembly: GCA_038407185.1. Lineage (NCBI taxonomy): Eukaryota > Fungi > Ascomycota > Sordariomycetes > Microascales > Ceratocystidaceae > Chalaropsis > Chalaropsis ovoidea. The sequence goes on along the minus strand of JAXHKQ010000194.1, from coordinate 16,381 downwards.
TCTCACACAACACCCCTCAAAACAACAATGGCCCGGCTCTGAGACCTATGCCCGGAGGCAATGCAGCACCCAATAATGCAGCCCCTGTGGATGGACACGTGAACGGAATGCCCTTCCAACAACCGCCTGCCCCTCAACCTAGAGCCGCACCGGCAGTCAATCCGGTCCCCGGAGCTGGAGTCGGGCCCGCTGGTGAGCCTGACGGTCTTAGAGAGTACCAGTTTGGCCCCTTGCGTCTGCGCGTTGGGGTTAGACAGTTCTTGGGCGACCAGGCATTACAACAGGCTCATGCCGCCCAACAAGCCTTCCTGAACAATGGCAATCTGCCTCCAAACAACATCTTTAATAACAACCCCGCCCCTAACAATGCCCCCAACAACCCTGCGGCAAACAACAACCTTCCATTTGGCAATGCCAACCAGAACCCGCCTCCTACTCCTCACTACAACGCCAACGCCGCTACCACTGGGTTTCCCACACCTGCCCAACACACGCCCAATGCCACTCTCCCTCACACCCCAACTACCGGCCTGCCTTACCATCCCACCCTCAGCTCCGGCCCGCCGCCGATGCCTCGGATTCCACCCAATGGCGACTTGACTGCTCTACGAGCTCATGTCAGAGAGATCAACGAAATCATGAGCGCCCATGTTGCATCCCTACAAAGTGTCCAACAAGAAATCCACCTAAACAATCTCCTCATGGCAGAAATTACTAGACTTCAAGCCGTAACCAACACTTCTCAGCCCGCTGGTTCTGGCTCTGCCCCTACCCCCATCCCCACTTCGGTCTTGAATCAGTTTACATCTGGTAATGCCAACCCCCCCGCAGCCTCTACAACAAACTCCTTCCAGTCGCTTCTCACACCTGGTCGGTCTTTTACCCCGCCTCCCGGTGCTTCTTCGGCAGCCGCTTCGGGCGGTCCCAGCAGGCAAAGATCGACAAGCCCGCTTCGCACTGCCATCCCCGCTGGTAGCTCTGAGCTACCTTCCGGCCTTGTCCTTCCCAGTGGCTGGAGTCTTGTGCCTATCAACAAACCGGAGCAAAACCAAACAGCTCCTGCCGCCACGGCTAATGGGATAAACAGCACTGCTACATCAGCGCCGCCTTCTGTGCGGTCTGTATCACGTAGCAGATCTCCCGTACGAAGCCGTGCCATGCGTGTGGCTCTGCAACAGAGTGCCAGCTTCAACAACCTTTACAACGCCAGCGTCGAGTCAGCTCCGGCTTCAGGCCCGGCTCCGGCCCCGACTGTATCCAGTGCCTCGGCGTTGGAACCAGCAGCTAGCAGCATTCGACCGCTGCCCGTGGTGGCACCCAGCCCATTGAGTGCCAGTGCTACGAGCTCTTTACTAGAGCAAAGGCCAACGCCAGCCCACGCCAGTGAGGGCGAGCATGAGACACAGAATGAACAAGACGGCCACACCGTGGAAGAAGATGGCGAGAAGCACAGTGTGGAAGCATTTGCCACAGCAGAAAGCAAAAGCAAAGCAGCCACGGTGATGGACGAAGACGAGGTAGCGCGCTAGGTATGCCGCTACTTTCGATGAAGGGAGCTCTGTCTTCCGAAGATAGTGTATGAAGGAGGACTATTCTGCAAGTTGGCAGGCCATGTTTTATTTACCTTTTTTTTTCTTTTTCTCTATTATTCCTTTAGTTACCTTCGTTTTCTGTTTACTGATATCTTAACGGTACCTGAAGAACAGTAACAGATTGCATGTTTAGCGTGTTTGTTATCGCCTTTAGCTCACGTCTTATTTTACATAATGCGCATTCACTCTTGATTACCCCAACGTGTGTGTGTGTGTGTGTGTGTGTGTGTGTGTGGGTGGGTGTATGCGTGTAGTGTAGACAATCAATCGTGACTCGTGTATTTTGCTATTTTTGCTGATTATTTTCGTTTATCCACAAGAAACCCCATTTACGAAATGGTCTTCTCGATCATGGTGATGCCGTACTTCTCCTCCAGCTCCTTGATCAGAGGGTTGTTGATCTTGGAGTTCATGGGAGCCAGAACACCGCGCTCGTTCAGGGTGCCGTTCAGGACCTGCTTGACAGCAACACCGCAGGGCACACCGACGGTCTTGGCCATGGCCGAGTAGCCGCCGCTGCCGTAGGGCTGGCCGTACTCGCACAGGGTCGAGGTGCGGGTCTCGCGCGAGCCGTCGGCGTTCTCGATGACGAACTTGTGCTGCAGCATGACAAAGTCACGCTCGCCGTCTTCGAACTGCATCTTCTTCTCCAGGGTGGCGCACAGAGTGTCCAGGGGGTTGCCGCGGGGGGTGATCTGCTCGTCAGAGAAGAGACCGATCCAGCGCAGACCAGCGAGGATGCGCTCCTTGTCCTCCTCGGAGTCGAAGGTGGCCTTGGCCACGACGGCAGCCTCAAGCGAAGCAGCATCGGTGGCGGTGGCGCCCAGGACGGCAGCGGTGGCGCCCTTCCAGGGGCCAGCAGTGGTCAGAGCCGAGATGGAGGCGTCGCTCAGGAATCCAAGCTCAACCAGCACGCGGATGAACTGGGGGAAGCCCTGGTAGCGCAGAGTACCGCGGATAATGGTCTGGGCCTCGGGAATGTGGTAGCGCTCACGGTAGGGGGTGGAGTCACGGTTGGGGTAGGCGACGAAAGCGTAGCCGGGGTAGATGAAGTACGGCTTGGCAGTGCCCATCAGGTCAGCAGAGGCAATGTCAATAACGGCGCCGTCGTTGTAGAACTTGGCGGCGTTGCGCAGAGCCAGCAGGACACCGCGAGAAGACCACGAGAACTTGTAGCCCAGCGGGTTGTCCGAGCTCTCGGGGGCGGGAAGGCCACCGCAGAAGGACAGGAACTTGATGATCTTGCCACCGGCGGCGTGGACCTCCTCAATGGTCTTGACGGCGTACAGGTGGTCGATACCAGGGTCCAGACCGATCTCGTTCATGACAGTGATGCCGGCCTCCTTGGCAGCGGCGTCCAGCTCCATCATGGCGGGGGACACGTAAGAGGTGGTGACAACGTGCTTCTTCTGGCGGATGGCGCTCTTGATGACGGTGGCGTGGAAGGTGTAGGGGATCAGCGAGATGACCAGATCGTGCTGGCCAACGGCGGCGTCGAGGGCAGCGTCGTCGGTGACATCGAGGGAAATGGGGGTGGAGTTGGCAACACCCTCAGACAGCTTCTTGGCGGACTCGAGAGTACGGCAGGCTAGGAGAAGGGAGAGACGAGCGAGAGGTCAGTAAGGCAGGGCTACCAATGGCGGGACCCAAGATTCGGCCGGGGCTAGATCCGGACTCACCAACAGTCACGGCAATGCCAGAGTCACTGAGAACATCGAGAGTCGGGCGGGTGACGAAGCCAGCGCCGAGCATAAGAACCTTGCTGCAAGGATAACAATTGGTTAGCTTGGGCCGAGCTTCGGGAGCACAGCACGCATCAACAGCGGCACTTACTGGGACGACATTTTTGCAGAGGGAAATCAACAAATTCCAAGTGATTCACAGAAAAGAGTTGATGCTTCCAAGACAGCGAGATCGAGGAGGACGAAGGACGAAGCTTTTTTCAGGCGGACAACCCCTCTAGCAAAAGGGTTTCAGGCTGGACCTGCCAACCCTAAGCCTCGTTGCCGGTCTGCTTGACGTGTGTCCCTTCCGATAGCGGCTGGCGGCACGGCAAGGCGGGCGGGGCATTTGCGTCTACATACTTATGGCCCATATTGGCGGGGTCCTTGAACGGCGTTCTTGTTTTTCTTCTTCCATCCGAAGCCTGCGGCTTAAGCAGCATCATAAGCCGAGTGAGGTGAGGCTTGCTTAGTAACAGACCTTCGACTGGTGGAGCCCCACGTCTCTGGGGTGGTACAGGCACGTTCGGGCTCGGGCCCGGCTCCGTTGCTAGGGTCCCCGTTAGCAGCGTGCGCCGGAACTTTCGGTGCCCGTAGATTTGCGCTTCATGGTCTGGATTCTTTCATACTTGGGCACTATCAAATCAAAGCGGTTTTATCTGCAGTCTTTTTTCTTTTCTTTGAAAAATTCAAATGTACCACGGCAGCCCAATCACCCTCTAAGCCCAGGCCTAGTCGTCAGCGGTCCATTCCAGCGACTCTGTTCTCTCTCTACCTCCACCTCTGCCCGAGAGCTCGAATTTCACTGAATTGCGAGATCCTCGACGTTGGGCACTGGCTGCTGCAATCAGGCCTTGGAGTATGACTGCATCTGCTCCAGAACACAGAGCTAAGCGGCGCGGCGATATGCAAGTGCAGATGACTGGTCACTTTTGTCTTTGTCTGTACAAACGAGCATCACGAACAATCTAAGACGCCGGCACGCTGTGCATGGACGAGGGCCAGCCCCCGCCGTGACCATGTAAACAATACATATATATCGCTGCTGTTCTTGGGTCGACGGTCGTACAAGACTATGCCCAATCAGCGCTCTTCTTCACGTACGCTCGCTCTTGACATTGTTGTCTCTGTCTCTGTCTGAATCGCCGCTCCTAGAACTCTGCAGCGGATGTGCATCTGCGGCTGTAGCTGTAGTTGCAGCATGCAAACCAAATGCACATCACAACCCAAGTTCTGTCTCTCCCCCATGTCCCATCTCTTATATCACATGCAGTGTGCAGTCTTGGGTCTCGTCGTCGCAAGTTTTCCTGGCTCTTGCTTTGGTTTGTTGAACCTTGGAGTAGCTATGTTATGGCTATCATAATATGTATACCTGCTGATATCGTATGGCTTCTATGAGTATCAAAATCCCAGGACTGTGGCCATTAGGGTTACGACCATTAGGGTCTTGACATCGTGAAGATTCTGTGTCACGCCAAGGGTTAGTGGTGGGGGCTCACTTCAGAACAAGCCAGAGGGTGATCTTTTCTCAGACCTCCTGAATGTCTGCCACCTCTTACGATACTTGCTGCAAGGCTGGTGAAAAGCTATAGAACCGTGATTCGTGATTCGTGATTCGTGAAGCATGTCGCACAAACACCACTGACATGGAAGAACGACGAACACTAGCTTAATCAGCAAATCAGTCAGACTGTGTGGCCTGAAGATCTGCAGTGGCAAAAGACGAAAGAGACCCGAAAGAGACCTGAAAGAGACCCCTAGAATAAACAGAATCCCAAGACACAAACGTTGGAGCGGTGAAGAATGGAAGCAGAATTCAGGAGGGGGAAAGGGAGGCATTTTGAAGGGGTTCAGTTGAGTCTTGGTTACATTGTTTGTGATGGAGGGGCTGGGAACACAACACAGTTTCTGATATCTCGGCTCAGTCACTCCGCCTCCGCCTGGGACGGGACCAATAAATGTAGTGCAATGCACAGAGCAGCTTGTAGCATATACGAAGAGTCAACATGGTCTGACCTTTCTGATGTGTGTCAACGAGAACCCAAGAAGAAGATGAAAGACAGAGACAGCCCCCAGATTGGAACGAGCTGGACAGGGCTAATATGTGGTCTGTTTTATCAGTGGCAGGTTGGGGAGACAGCATTAAAGAGGCTCTACCAACAAACGAACATGCATACACATATGCACGCTGTATGTACTTATATGTTAGCATATGGACTATTTTTCAGTCGATCAATTTGCTTCCAATTTATCTACCGCAATCAGGTAGCTTCCCAGTTGCCATTGGAATAGAAAGAGGGGCTGGTATCAACATTTAACCTCGCCCAAGATGTTGCAACTGCTCTTGGACTCAGCATGGTGATCCCTGCTTTCCCTAAGGCCCTTCCCAAAACTTCTGCCCCATCAAATCGAGTCCCCCGCTTTTATCGCCACTTTCCAATACTAAGCTCCGCCTTTTCATAGCTCATAGTGCTTCCTCTTTACTATTTGTAGCACATAGAACAACCAAGTATGGGGTAATAAAAGCTTCGTCCAACGTTCATCTTATCATCGCAGGAGAAACCAACACAACAGTCATGTCTCACAGGTCTCATAATACAGTAGAGAAAGACGTGAGGACTAGAAGAGTGGGGGGAGGGGAGTCCAAAATCTCGGGGGGCTGAGCTCTATCGAACACTTCAAAGTTTCCTCTATCTACTGCATTCCGTAGAGAGAAGTCACCCAACAGGGAAAGAGCGTATCAGGGTAGGCTTTTGCCACACCTTCTTTCTTTCCATTCATGTGCGTCGCCCTCTTGCTCTATAGGCAACTGCCTCGATCCTGGCTGCACTCTGAACTAACTGCAACACTGCAACTGCGTTTTTCTCGTCACATTCATTTTTCCTCTAGTTTATCCATCTTTGCCGCTACTTTTTGTTGCCCCATGAAATATTTGCCAACCTCCAAGATTCCCTCCCCTCCCCTCCCATTGTTTTATTTTGTGTAATCATCGTCAGCACTTTGTTCTTCTCACGTATCTATCTACAGCCTTCTTCTTTCTCCTGCCTCTGTCTCTTTCCGTTTGTTCGTTCCTTCCTGTTCGTCTCTGCTACCTTTTTGCTCTACCAATTTCTCCACTTGCAGCAGCACCTACCTACACCTACAACCTGCACCTGCAGCTAGCTCAGTTTAACCTAGGAAAGAAAAGGCAGCCTGCGGCCAACGCTTTCCAGGAAAGCACACCCAGTCCGAGTCCAGTCCAACCTGGATTTGCGCTTCGCTGTTTGCCGTTCCTTCTCGCTGCAGGCTTAATCTCTTGGTCCATCCATCTATCTATCTCCTTTCCTGCCGAGATAATAGAGCAATTGCATTTCCTCCTCCCCCTCCTTCTCCTCCTGCATTCACACTCGCGCATCCACGCCACGCACCTACGCACGCTCTTACTCTATCTATCTGGGTAGTAGCCCTTTTGCGCATCCTGCATCTCGCGTTCTGCAGCTACGTCCCTCAAACAAGGTAGTTGCTGCCCAATTCTGCGGCTGTTGCTGACCTGCTTGCTGCACTCGAACCTCACGTCTTGATTTCTCACCCACTTGTGGGATCTCTTCACTCATCTTTCCAGGCCTACAACCGGGTTTTACTTGATAGACATTCATTCATACATTTTTTTCTTTGTTGCCTTGGCCCTCTTCCTCCCTTTATCCTGGGGTAGTTGCTTCTCAAATATCCCGTAGGTTCCTGCTTCAAAGTCTGGTCTTTCCTTCTCCTCCTCCTCCTCCTTCTCCTTCTTCTCTGCTCTCTTTGTTTCTACAGCAGCAAGCACCTTTGAATACAAGTTCTCCCTTGCATTGCCTTGTCTGCTTTCTTGAGTCTCTTTTTTCTTCAGTTGCTCTCTTTATTATTATTCAGCCTTGTATCATTTCTTAGCTCACCGCTATAGCCTTGATCTTTACAATGGCTTCCGAGGTTTACGCTACGGTACGTTTGCTCTGCACCTGTTGTTTCGCTTCTGCGTGGCTGCCATGTGCTTGCGCTTGTGCTTGCCTTGACTGGCTTTTACTGACATTGTTTCTTTTGCAGTTGCTCACCAACGACTCGTATCTGCCTGGTAAGTTCGACACGTGGCTCACTGCCATTTTGTTCTTGTTCTTGTTCTTGTTCTTGTGGCCTGTCTCCCCATATGCCCAGTCGCTGACTGTCTCCAACCCTAGGTGCCCTTGTGCTTGCTCACTCTCTTCGTGATGCCGGCTCTACCAAGCAGCTCGCCGTCCTGGTGACTCCCGACACTGTGTCTGCTGATTCTGTTGCTCAGCTGCGCACCATCTATGACTACATCATCGAAGTTCCCCGGGTTTCCAACCCTAACGCCAGAAACCTGTCTCTGATGCAGCGTACGGATCTGCACTCTGCCCTCACCAAGATCATGCTGTGGAAGCAGACCCAGTTCTCCAAGATTGTGTACATTGATGCCGATGTGGTAGCCGTCCGTGCCCCCGACGAGCTGTTTGACCTGGATGTGCCTTTTGCTGCCGCCCCCGATATTGGCTGGCCCGACTGCTTCAACTCGGGTGTCATGGTGCTGAAGCCTGACCTGGAGACCTACAACAGCCTGAAGGCCTTGGCCGATGCTGGAGCTTCGTTTGATGGCGCCGATCAGGGTCTGCTGAACGCCCACTTTTCCAACTTCCACCGTATCAGCTTTACCTACAACGTTACGCCTTCTGCCCACTACCAGTACCTACCGGCCTACAACCACTTCCGGGCCAACATCAGCCTGGTGCACTTCATCGGCAAGGACAAGCCGTGGACCTCGGGCCGCTCTGTTACCCAGGGCACTACTCCTTACAACGAGCTGGCCTCCAAGTGGTTTGCCGTGTACGAGAAGCATTTTGGTGTCCAGGGTCGTAGCGGAGCTCAGCTCAAGGATACGGAGCTGGTTCGCCGCTTTGTCCTGGGCGAGAACTCTTACTCCACTTCCGGACACTCTGTCACTGGCTACAGCAGCTGGGATGGTTCTCGGTACGTTGACTCTTGATTTTCCTCTCTCTCCCTCTCTCTAAAACCAGCTCAATCACTAACTCTCCTTAGTTCCGGCCCCCCTCTCAACGGCGGCCCCGAGGCTGGAAACTTCCCCAACCAGGTTTACACCATGTCTACTGATACCAGTCCCTTTGGTGGAAACATGTGGTCTGGCAACACTGTCAACCACGCTGCCGTGTTCCCCTGGGAACAGGAGAACCGCCAGAGCGCCCCTGCGCGTGTCTTCTGGGAAGATCATGTCCAGGCTGACGATGACGAGGAATGTGAAGAGGAGGAGCACCACCAGGAGGAAGAATTCTTTGAGCAAGAGCCCGTCCAGGAGCAGGAGCCGGAGCAGGAGTACGAGACCTATGAGCAGGAACAGTACCTTGCACCCGCCGCTCTCCAGGAAGTCGATGACTCCGATGTTTCTGCGCCAGCCACCGAGCACTACTCTACCAATGACGCCGCCGCCGTGCCCGCCAGTGAGATGGGTCTTGCCTCGTACGCCACTACCCCCACCGCCGAAGCCACCAGTGGTCCGTCAACTCCTCCTCTAATGCACCTTAGCACCAGTAGCGATCCGTGGGCTAGCCTCACCCGGACCAATGCTTGGGACAGTGTGCCGCAGATCACGCGCTACTTTGAGCAGCGTAACTCGTGGAACCGTGGCGTGCCGATCCGCAAACCCAAGTCCAGCTGGTCTTGCGTGCATGGTCACCAGTATGAGCCAATGGACTGCCTGTGCGAGGTGGTCAATATTCTGTACCAGCACCCCGACCCAGTGCCCGAACTGAAGCGTCTGCTCCGCGCATACCAGACTCACGATCACGGCGAGAAGAATGAAGACGGTACGCCCATCGCTACAGTGGCGTCGATGATGACTGGCTCTAGAGTCCAGGGCGTCAGTACCGCGACGCAGACTGCCCATAGCTACGACGAAGACCAGGAAGACGAGAATTCGCCTACGATTGCCCTATCACAAGTGCAGGACAAGAACGGCGACCAGCTGCCCATGTTTGCTCCCGGCTACCTCGGTTCTTCAGTGACTGTGGACGACGAGCGTGTCTAAGTCTCGGTCTGCAGTGAAAGGAGGCGGACTAAGGCTTTCCTCCTTTTTGTCCGCTCTTCTGTGCCTTGCCTGCCTTTATGTCCCCGTCATCAGGCATTGGCGTCTCCAAAAAACATATGGTTGCATATAATACCCCATAGACCTCACTCCGGGTCTTATCTCCTAGTCCGTCCCTGGACCGGCTCATCTTTGATATGAGTCGACCGTCTCTTCCGCCACCAAAAAAGAAAATTACGTCTGGATGTTTTGTTTTCGCTTTTTGATTTGACTTTCCCTTTCTTCTGCCCTCGGGCTCGGTCTCGGCCTCAGACTGCCTGTGGCATTATGAAAAGGGACCCACGATGTTCATGTTATAGCGGGTTATCTTTGTATGCGCTGCAGTTTGTTTTTCTTTCCTGTTTTGTAATTTGTCTAGTTAAGCATTCGCTTACAATATTCAATCACTATTCACGTGATCACGATCCAACAGTGACACTATGCGAGTCGAGCAGTAGCTACATGGAAAATCATGTGGTATGATATATAACGATAAAGCTACCATTTTAGGAGTCTCATTTGTGACAACAACATGAGTAGCTCGCCGGGATATCGAACGAACAGAAGCACCTAGACATACATCACCACCCCGAGATCCCATCAGGGAGGACAGAATTGGATAGAAAACAAAGGACAAGATAGAAGCGAAGAAAATGCAAAGAGCAAGATGCAAAGCAAGTGACGTGAAGAAAAAAGACATGAGAACAGATCTGGCCTTGGCGGCAGTGTAAGTGTATGCGTGTGTAACCGTGATGGTTACACAGAGGTGGTTCTGAAGGGATATCGACGCAAGCAAAAGAAGACGAGATAAAGGACAATGAAGAAGGGGAAGGAGAAAGAAGAAAAAAAAAGAGCAAACGCTGTGAAAGAAAAAGGAAAGAAAATAGAGGCAAGAGAAGAGATAGGAAGCAAAGAGAACAGGGAAATAATAAGGAAAAAATAATGAGAAAAAAGAAAGGAAAAAGAAAGGAAAAATAGAGGAAAAAAGGGAAAGAATGTTCTCAACAGCCCGCTGTCAAAGCCACCCGTCTCCCCATCTACACATTGTCGTCTCCTCGGCGGTCTAGTTGAAAGCCGTGTGGACCGTAGAAGAGAAGCGGCCGGCCTCCGTCCGTTTGGGCCACTAGCTCTGGGTTGCCCCATTGGAGGCTTGACACGGGCTGCGAGAAGCGGACGATGGGCCCGCCGGCGAGAGTGAAGCCGATGATGTCGGCGTTGTCAATGACAGTGGCCATTGTTACAGGCGACGAGGGCTCGGGGGTCGGGGGTCCGGAAACTCGGATAGTGTTTCTTGATGGTGTTAGCAATGCGGTCACCGAATCACAAGCAATACTTGGGTACGACTTACACTTGGCTGAGGGGAAGACCAGGAGCCTTCTCGTCCTTGGACGAGGCTTTGGTCCATAGCGAGCGGATACTGTCGACGATGACGTCTTGGAGGAAGTGCCAGATACCGGCAATAACCAGGATGGGAGTTCCAAGAGCGAGGGCCCAGGGACTAAAAGACGTGTTAGCAATGTGAAGCCAGTAGCAGCAGCGAAAAGGACACTTACGGTTCTCTGCGGTCGCGGTGGATGTGCAGCAGTGCAACAACAATGCCACAGATGGCCACCAGTGACCCGACCTGCATCATGGTCCACGTCGACCAGTAAAGGGACATGAGGACCTCGCCGTCACAGAACTGCAGAGCGAGGAGAGTGAAGACTTCCATGATGACAATGACGATGCTGCAGGCAAGGCAGAACAGGCAGAAGTAGAGGTACTTGGACGTGGCTCGAGAGTAGTCCTTTGTGCCCTTGACGCGTCGTTGGAGCGCCTCTTGGGCTCTAGAGGAGGAACAATGTTAGTATCCGTCTGTGAAGGGCAGACCCGCGTTTAAGCTGACGCATTACAGCAAAGGGCAACTCACTTGATGTATGAGCGTGCAGCTGCGAATAGCGTCGCAAGATTCAAGCTAAACAACAGCCAGTAGATAACGTCAAACTGCTGTCTCTCGAGCTTGGCTGCGAACCCAGCATAGTGGCGGCAGAGCTCAGGATCCTTCTGAGAAAAGCGAATTGAAGGCTCGTCCATGGTGAAGCGGGAGGGTTGTGTGTCAGGGGAGAAGGAGGTAGGCAGTATAGCGGGTGTGATGTCGGAAGGTGAAAAAAAAAAACTAGTAGAGTCAAGTATCGAAGAGACAGAGAGAGAAGCAGCTCGAATGCAGGGCGGCAGTGTGGTGTAGTTAAGGACTTGAGATATGTGTCAACCAGGACAGCAGTGTGATGTATCTCTAGAGTCAAGACTAAAGAAGAGATCAAGAGAGAAGCCGATGATGCAGAGAAACAGAGCTCGAGTTGTTCCAGAAGATGTGCGGACGTCTCCGATATTTAACCATCCCAGCCATGTCAACCACAGCATCCCAAGCAGCAGCAGAGCAGCGAGGCCCAGACGCACCAAGACAAGGCCAGGCCAGGCAAGGCGGCCTCCACGCAAGCAAACACCAAGGCCAAAGGGTATTGCAAGACGAACAAAATCAGGATATCAAAAGGATCCGAAGCAGGGACAAGAGCTGTAGTGCAAAGAGGCTAAGCCTGCAAAGCCAAGACTTTTCAAGGGGTGGAGGAGGGGGTGAGAAGGATGAAGGGTGCGAAGATAAGTGAAGATGTGTAAGAGGAGACGGAGAGGGCAAAGGGGGGGGGGGGCGTGCGTAGTCGGTACTTGTGGGTAGCGTTCGGACAGGGGCAAGCAAGGCCAGCGCCAACATACATTGGGGGACATGTCCGGATGCAGTAACTTACAAGAATTAGTAAGCTTGGGCCAACCTCAGCAAAGAAAAGGAAGGGCACACACCACACCACACGGCATGATGACGAAAGAAAAGAAGATGTTGTGAGGGAGGGAGGCAAGGCACAGAAGGGCCAAAGGACTGCAGAGAGAACAAGAGAGCAGCAGCAATCTCAGAATTGCAAGGAGGAGAGATTGCTCGCACACAGTATCTGGGCCTCGCTGGCAAAGAAACCACGGCCACATGCAAGCTAAGCTATTAGCAACCAACACACCCGCAACGCACACTGCTATTCACCCGACTACGCGTCTTCCCTGCTTGAAGCCGTGAAACGAAACAGACAACAGGCAGGGTAAACCGCCCAGGAAAAAAAGAATAACGCCAAGAGCCAAGCTAAGACACAAGTTCAACCCAAGCCAGCAAGAAGAAGAGAAGGCGGGCAATAGACGGTGGTGTACTGTATGTATTTTTCTGGATTTTTGGGGTATTTCTTTTGGGTGTTTTTCTGCATGTATTCCTTGATTTAATTTCTTTTCTTTTCTTTTTTTTTCCTGGATTTAATTTCTTTTTTTGCTGCATTTATTCCAGGATTTATTTTCTTTTACCCTTCTTTTTCTTCCTTTTTCCTCGCCATGTAACAAAAGAACCAAATCAGAGACGCAAACGGGGAGCCCCATTACAAACAATTCTACAGACACCGGTGCAGACAATGATCAACATGCACCACACTGCCACTGCACCCTCGAGTCTAGGTACATGTCTACTATACATGCACTCCCTCGAACATCCCGGCTCTCCGTTATTTGGCATGGCCTCAATGTCCGTGTGGCTTCTCCCTGCCAGTAGCCAAGTGCTATCACTACAATACAGTGCAGTACAGCCAGGCCAGCCAGTGCGGTCCACTGCAAAAGACAGCAAAGTAACCACAGACACAGACTTCATCCACTAAAAGTCACAATTGAGTGTGCCTGTGTGTCTACATGCCTGCTTCTTTTCGCTGGCTTGGCGGTCTGTCCCCTCGGCAGGTATTCTTGGCGGCCATACCGAGCTCAACGGTCACGAGACCACTTTGGGCCGGGGGGTGGAAATGGGTCAAGGGGAGAGGGGGAGAGGGGGAGAGGGGGGGATGGGGGGAGGAGACGTTTGCTGTAGTGGACCAAAGACTGTGTGATTGTGTGCTTTTGTTTTTCTTTTTGTTTCTTCCGTGAGAATACTGCCTGTGTTGCTTCAACTATGTATCCCCCCCTCTCTCTCTATTGTGACCATGCTGTCATCATCCGGCTCCCTTGTGTTATCGTGCTTGCTACACACCAAACTGACAGGCTGATAGACGTGCTTATACCGATGTCTATCTGTCTGTATGCATGTACAGATGTACAGATGCACATATACATATGCATGTTGCTTGCGTGTGCGTACCCAAAACTGCCTGTCAACAGAGTATTGGCCTCGTCCCTACGTCGTCCTGTCTGTGTCTGTATCTGTCTGTCGTTCTCTGGCCTTGGTACCCGTGGTTCTAGAACTCAGCAAAGCTCTCTTCTCTTTGGCAGCCAAGAGAGGCAAACTAGGCCTTGGACTGTAATACAGAACACCAACTGTACTTACTTGCGTACTTTGGTCTCTTTCCATAGCTCGTCTCGCACACGCTCTTTTCTCTTGCTTCTGGAGAAAACGAGCCGAGCCACCCAAAAATAAGGCACATGAAATGATGGCAATAACACCCACAGAGAGCGCCGTTTCATCTCATGTGTCTACTGTACTGTTCGCTTCACCTCCTATTTTTCCGCCGTGTTTTATGCTCCCGTTTGCTTCCCTTTTCCCGCTCTCTGCCTTTTCCCGTCCTCTGCCTCTTCCCTTTCTCTGCCTCTTCCCTTCTTCTCTCATCCCAGAGATACGGATGCAAAGCCAAGCGTAGAGAGGTTAAGGCAGGGTGTGGCACTAATAAGAATGCACGCACAAGAAAATAATAGCATGTCATTTTTGGTGTAATCTTGGCCAGCCCGTCCGTTCGTCTTGGCACAAGCAACGCTCTGCATCAAGTATAGCAGACGCGGCCCAAAGCCGGCTGGCAGTACATTGCCAAGCAGAGTAGAGCACCAAGGACAGAGCAAAAGGCCATGAGCAAAGAGTGTGTATTGCTCTCGGGAACAGTCTACCCGAGATCTCCTCACTAGTGTGTAAATATGCCCTCTTGCGTGGTGTGCAGAGTGGACTTGGTGGCCAAAACGACACCTTTGAGCATATACACACACACACGCACACACATGTCCAACCCTACCCAAAGGGGGGGGGGGGGTATAATAGAAGGCATGGGAGGGGAGGGGTCTGGTATTTTCAACCAGGGGAAATGAGGTGGCACAGTCCTTTTGGTACTTGTCCAATGGTGGGTGTGATGGCGACGTGCAAATAGCTATAACACATCAACGCAGCCAAGTGAGTTACTGCTACATACGAGAAAGGGAATAGAAGCGGAAGTAGAAGAACAAAAAAAAACCAAAATAAACAAACGAAAATAAAAGAAACAAAAAATAGAAAGAAAAAATAGGAAAAAAAAAAAGAGGCCCGGTGGCTGATGCGCCCTTCGTTTAGCTCCCAAGCCTGCTGTCTCCTGGCATGCAAACTAACCAGCAAAAATAAGAGACGGGGGAATGTATATCCATGACCAAGAAAGCCATTATCAAGCGTTGTATTTCTCTGCATTAGAAATCACAGCCAAGCCTAAACCATGGGATTTGGAGTAGCCCGTGGTAGACAGGACTTTTGATGATCTCGCAACCCGTTCCCGCACACATCACGACTTTTTGGTCTTAATTGTCTCTGTATTTGAGTTCCCTATCAGATCAACGGGCTACTCTTTGCTTTGCCACTGAGGCTCTGGCAGCAAAGTCGACAAAAAAAGGCTTGTGCCGTTCGCCTCTAGGGCACGTCAGCTTTGTCATTCGTTTTGAGCCTCATTTCTTCTTGAACATCCTGTTTTCTTGTCTCCCCCTCTCCCGCTGCCCCTCCTGCGCTTCACATGTCAATTTCCAAACGGCCTCAAAGAGAAAAGGAAGAAAAAAAGGCCAAATGTATACCGCCCCTACGAAATGGTGGTCTGGGACTTTGTCTCTGTGCTGCATACAGTACCAGTAGCACAGTACGGCGGTCACAGTATCAGGACAGTTTCGTTTGTCGTTGGCTTGGCGACTGCATCCTTACTGTGTGTGCGAGTAAGTGCATCTACGGCTCTGTTTAGCGCTGGCAATCCAGAATCCAAGACCATCAATGACACACACACGCACACACATTCTCTCTCCCTCACACACAGTCCACAGTACGACTCCTCGATTTGTTCATCACACAGCAAAGCCAATCTGCCAAGAACCCCCCAAGGCCTTGGCTCTCACCTGCCCCAAGAAAAGCGTAAGCCCATAATCAGCACATCATGCGTCGGTCTAGACCACGCCCGAGCTGTGCATCGCGCTTCTGCAAGCTTCTCTTTGCTCTCCTTGTCGTTGTCTCCATTTCCCTGCGTGTTATTGACAGGCGGAAAGAACCCGGTCGGAAATATAACCAATACGACTACGACTCCCCGGCCGTCTTATCCAGCCAATAGTTTGAGGCCTGATAACACGCATGAGTGGGCCTCAAATCGTGTCTCCTTGTGGGTGTGGTAGTTACCTCTGGACAACGGGATACAGGGGGTGGAAAAGGAACCACCTTCCCTGAAAAGCCTGAAAAGCGGGCTTCTAGAGGTACTTGCCTTTTTTGGCCCTTATCCACAGTTGACCTCTTCTTGCTACTGGAACTGGAATGGAACAAAGATCAACAGCAAGCTTTTGTCTCTTCCTCTCGAATTTTCAGCTTTGGAGTCGGCCTCCTTGCGCGGCTCGTTTCACCGCCTCGCAAACGTGCGACCAAGTAAGTGACGCTACAATGTGGCATGCCAAGTCTCGCTTTGGGCGGTGCTCGGGGGCCGAAGGGGGAGGGGGGCTTCTCTCTTTCTTCCTCTCTCTTCCTCTCTCCCTCTTCTCCCTCTTCTCCCCCTTCTCCCTCTGGCCATACTCTATGGACACCCGCACGTGGGCTCTTGCTGTTGCACCTTATTCGAACCACTGAGGACGCGGCCGCTTGTCGCGAAACACAGGCGCGTCTATTTGACAATCAGATTGTGCCCTTGAGTAACGTCTTGGGGGGGGGGGGGGGGGGGGCGGGG
>JAXHKQ010000193.1:0-37497 GCA_038407185.1 Chalaropsis ovoidea | reverse complement strand
GGGGGGGGGGGGTGGCGGGGGGGGGGGGGGGGGGGGGGGGGGGGGGGGGGGGGGGGGGGGGTGGGGGGGGGGGGGCGGGGGGGGGGGGGGGGGGGGGTGGGGGGGGGGGGGGGGGGGGGGGGGGGGGGGGCGGGGGGGGGGGGGGTGGGGAGAGGCACCCCCCCCCCCCCCCCCCCAGGACAAGAGACTTGCACTCACCATGTGACAGAGATACGGGACTTGGTAGCTCCATACGCGGGCATGCGAGTTGGGGCTGTGCGACAAAAAGTGTTGGAAGAAGCGCATGTCCAGCAGACTAAACAGCGGTATTTGGTTGTGCGGCTGGTGGGTGACCTGCGGGACATGCGGGTATTCACATGTCAGACCCGTCTTGACACAATGGCCACAGGCTGGCCGGCTTTCTTGGCACTAGAGAGAACGGGGTGGCAAGAAGAAGACGGGTGTGTTAGATGGGCAGAGAACAATGGCGGCAATGGCGGCTATGGCAATCAACAACAGCCTCTGTCCCCCGCCGGCGGGAGAATAGACGCACCTTGATGCGGCGCCGCTTGCAGTTGAAGCAGCCCCGGCGTGACTTGGTGTGGCCACGGCGTTCCTTTTTCCGGCGCAGCAGAGCAACCTCGGGCCGGCCGCTGGAACTCGAGCCGCCGCCGCCGCCCTCGGCCGACGAAAGCATGTCTGGCGGGCTTTGCGAGCTGCCGTCTACAGAGCCTACGGACGTGGTGGACGTGTCTTCAATGTCCAGGCCGTAGTCTGGGTTTGGCGGAGATTCAAAGCTGTAGGCTGAACCCTGGAAGAGCATCGAGGGCATGTTAAGGTTAAAGTTGAGGTTTGGATCCATGGCGCTGGCGGTGGCGCTGGTATGAGATTAATAAAAAAACAAAGAGAGGGAAATAGAGGGGGGGGGCTATAATAATAACTGGGGAGGGGGGCGAGGTGAAGAAGAGATGAAGGGTGAGGAAGATATAAAGAGACGAAGAAAAGAAGGACAGAAGAGGCAGAATATGAGAAAAATATCAAGGGGAAAAAAGAACACCAAGACAGCAACATTGGAGATGGCCAGCAAGCCAGAAGCAGACAGTTTGAAAAAGACACACAACACACACACAAAAAAAATCATCCATCCATCCAAACCGAAGAAAACGATGTTAGTGAAGTTTGGCCAAGGCAGAAGAGAGAATAAATTAAACAGAAAAAAGAAGAAATTAAAAAGAATTAAAAAGGGAAAAGCAAAAAAAGAATTAAAGAAGAGCCGCCAAGAAGGCACATTAAAAATACACATGAATGGGGATAAATAGGGATAAATGGGGGAAGCTGCCTCTCTAATCTTTGGTCCTCTCCTCGGTTTGTCAGCGCTTGGACTGCTGTAACAATCGCAGCACATACAATAGCAGACGCACACCAGACATAGCCCATAGCATAGCCCATAGCATAGCACATAGCATAGAACACTCAGCATATACAACAATAGCAGACGCACAGCACTTACGCACGTTAAGTCCATCGGCGCATACACAAACATCCGAGCGCCCCTCCTCATACCCTAACCCTACCACACATCCCTCCCCTCCTCGCTTCTGGCGGCGTTGACGGCGTAGACGGCGGTGACGGGCCTTCATTTCCCTTCCCACCTGTTTGTTTCACCCTCCTTCGCTATTCCTCCCGCCGCCCTTGAAGAAAGCCACCCCCCCAAAGACCAGCCCAGCTAAGAATAGAACCCGTCCTTGTCTATGAACTTGCCGCCTCTGCTTTGGGACATCACTTTATAGCATCTAATCCCGGGCGCTTATCTCCGCGTTGATTCAACTGTCTGTTGTTGCCTGCACCACTGTACATGTCTACTACGTTACCTACCCCTGCTCGTTATCAACTGCATGCGACATCACCCCGCGGCCGTACCAATCTGCAATCGTCCCAAACCGCTCCTCGCTCCGTTCCAGCTCGGCCTTGAAAAGCTCGTGCTTCGACGCGTTGTCCTCCTGAGCCCGGCGAAGCGCCCGGATCGTCGCATTCTCTCCCGCACACAGCGGACATTCCGCGTCTGGCGCCGCCCCGCCGCCCCGCAGGCACCGCTGGTGGAAGCTGTGCTTGCATAGGAAGTGCACTATCGGTAGCTCCAGTCCAGCTCCGCAGTCGGAGCATCGCGTGGCCTGGAACACCGCCGGTTTTGTGCTTATTTCCGCAAGTTCCGCCCGCTTCTGCTCGCTTTCTGTGCGGAACGCTGTGATGCGGCGCCGGTTCACGCCAACTTGCCGCCGCTCGCGCTCAATCGTCTCGCTTAAATATGGCTTGATCATGCCCATAGTGGCGATGCCCCCTGACTTTTGCGCTTGGCCGACCAGGGTCTGGATCACCTGCAGAGGAGCCATTAGCCGGTCTTTGTCAATCTTCTTCAGAACACCTGCCAACTCGTCGGTCCCGGCTTCCTCCAGGACATCAGGGTGCGATGTCAGATATGTAAGCGCAGCCGGGTACAGCTGCGGCTCCTCGCTGCCATATTTCCGCAGCGCCTTCATCGCACCGCGAGTGTCCTTGGCAGAAGTGTAAGAGCGGAAGATGTCAAACAACAACCCGGACTGCTCCTTCACCAGAGTCGTGCCGTCCTTGAAGTCTGAGAGATCCGAGAGCAGCAAAACATTCGAGCTCTCCATGGGCGTGTTCTCGCCCTCAATGAGCTTCTTGGCCTTGGCCTCCCACTCTTCTTGATGCTCTCCCTTGGACTCTGCAGACTTGCGGAGGTACATTTCAAACAGAGTAGTGTAGAGATCGGTTTTGTCGGATTCCTTGACGTCAGGCTCTTCCAAGCAACACTCCAAGAACTGGATAAACTCATCGGCATGGTCAATGAACGATGAGAAGGCTGTTCTTGGCGGGGGCGCCATGTATCGGGGCGCAGGAATGTCGTCTTCGTCCGTCAAAATAACCGTGTTCTTGACTTCGCCCCGGCCAGGCGTTCCCGGAGAAGCAATGGCCGAGTTGTTGAGGTACGGAAGAGCAATGAAATTGCTCAGATTCTGCACCGCCGTGGCAGCAATGCCAGAGCCCGCCCGGCTCTCGCTCTCCACCGGCACAGCAACCACCCTTGGCCTGTACCGCCCCGTGTAGTAGTCGACAAACACCTTTGTCGTTTCTTTGGGGCAGTTCTCGATCAACACTCGCGCATATTTCATCAAGCACGGGAAGGCCTACCCGGTACAAAGGTACAAATAGTCAGTACATCCTTCCTTCTCAGCACCGCCGTCTTCACAGCACGCAATGCAACTTACAGTATCAGGATGCTGGTGGCAGATAAACTCAAGTGCGTCCTTGTACTTTTTCGAATCCTCAACCAGAATGTCGACAACCATTTCCGTCTCGCCGTGCTGCTCGGCAAGGTATGCTGCTTGCTCAAAGTATCCGCCTTGTCTGCACATTGAAATGGCGGTATCAAGGTCGAACTTGAGATCTCCAGGCGACTTGATGAACTTCTCAAGCTTGTCAATATCCTTCAGCTTGGCGTAGCAGTTCAGTAGAAGAGTCGTATGATCAGCTGTTGCCTTGCGATGGTCGTGAAGCTGTTCAAGGTATGAAATGAGATTGTGGATTCTTTGCGTATCCAGAAACTGCAAGCCGGCTTGTTAGCATAAGACTCCATATACTCTGGCCATAGTATCCATGGCCAACATACCTTGCGGATGACCTGTGACGGCTCCGTCGTGTCGATGGCACGGATGTACTGCACCATAGCCCCGTCATAATCGCCCTTTTGGTATAGAAAGTCACCAAACTTGCGGAATATCTGATTCTGCTGCTCTGGCTCCAACCCCGACTTTTGAGCTAGCTCAAGAGCAAGAGGGTACAGATTTCGCTGGTACAGCATATCGAGCTTGCTCTGCAGAGTCTTTTCGTGATATCTCGTGATCTGTATTGTGTTAGTTGGTGGCTTGCTTGCATAAATAGCGTGCGCTGATTGCAGCCCAACATACTTTACCGTCTTGTGCCAAGGTGTAGAGATCGTCCCAGAGTTCAAATATGTGCGTTACTGGAGACACTACAGACTCTATGTGGGCAACGACGCGCAAACTAGGCTCCAAGAGAAGGAATGTTGACACATTGAGCATTTCAGATGCCCCGCCAAACCGTCTTATCGGCTCACGCTGCATTTGTGCGTTCTCTGCTGCCGGCGGACAGACGAGGGCTACATAGTCTCCATATGTTGAAATCATGCTCTTGGCGCTCTCGTATGCACAAGGCGGCCCCCTACCGTCAATGGTATAGTAATATAGCGCATCTTCTCGGGCAACGATGACGTCACCCGTCTTTTTGTCCCGAGACATGCAACCAACACCACAGCCAATATCTTCAACCGTCTTTGCCGGTAGATTCTGGCCTTTTTTGGATATCACAATGCGTAGGATGCGTGAGGTTGTGGATATAAAGAGAGTTGTGTCTTGGGCATCGGCGGATAACTCAACGCCGGTAATTGGCTCGTCGGATTCGTGTACAATGCGCTGCTTGGCTCCGAGATCGTTGATCAAGTCGCCTCGAATCACAGTCACGGAGCCGTTTGCAAAGCCAACTGCGATTTGGCGGAGGTCATCGAGTGCGTTAAAGGCCGAAATCTAAGCGGCAACATGTCAGCGCCCATGCTACATTCATATTCGGCGAAGCCGAGTTCAAAATCAAGCCGCAATTTATACTCACGGGAAACTGCTTTTTGTTGTTGTTTATCGAAAGAGTTGTTAAGCATGTTGGGATGTTTGTCTTCTTGACTGGCTTGTCCAATGCCCACACTTTAAGCACTGGTGCGTTGCTTAGATCCTCCTGCATGGCATGGCATCAGCATATACGAACGTCGTTGATTGCGTAGAAGAGCCACGGGTATTCACGAACCGATATTGTCACTAGTAGGCTGGTCCCATCGACCTGGCGCATATGGGTGATGGTTCCAACATCATGGGCAAGAAAGCTGCGCACAATCTTCCATTTGGAGTTGACGATGCGGACATAGCCATCGAAGGAGCCGAGGAACAGATTATCCGAGCCAGTGCAGAGACATGAAATCTCGTTGCTCTGGAAAAAGATTCGGGTTGCTTCGTCTAGAATCTTGAGAGGCGCGATGTCAAAGAAGTCGAATGACTTCCACTGAGGCGGCGGGTGACGGGTCAGCAGCAGCGAATGAGTGTTTCTGGCCGAATATACGTACCGATAGAGCCATTTTTGCTACTGAGAACAAGCACAGATGATGGGTGGAGTAGATGGAGCGCTTCGAGATGCAAACCGACAGATTGCGATGGGCGACGCTGTGTTGTCAGGAGCAACTTCAATGTCGTCACAATGCGAGCTCGAGCTTCAAGCTTGCCATCGCGGGAGGCTCCACTTAATGCTAGCACCCACGTGACGCAAGGGTCTAGGGTTAACGACGAACATGACAGCCCGAGCCAAAGTCTCGGTTTTTCTCTTGCCAACACAGAACCAAGACTTGCAGCTGTGTTCTACATTTCGGAATTCCATCACTGAAAAGTCGCAGGCGGCTGCTACAGCCACAGAATAACAGACTTGCTAAGCAATCACACACATCTGTCAGCAGCTGTCATGCCATACCGCCCGGGGTGAAATATAGCCCCACATTTACTGTGCTTCTGTGCTCGTGATTGGACGGCCAGCAACCCTTTCCTTTCCTCACTCTATTGCGACAAATAGCCAAACGGCCTGCATCAAACAATACCAACACACAGCCAAGCAAAGCCACGCCAAACCTGGTCTTGCTTTTTGCTATGGATATCTAAGCATCTTGCTAGAGCGGAGCCTTGCTTGTGTCTATCATTTTTCCTCCTAATAATCTTCCCAGAAGCTGGGCAGAACCTGACCACTGTTTTATATCGCATGCCGCTTTTCTCTTTTCTTCACAATATTTCATCCACCTCCAAAATCATTTCGCGACGACGACGACGACCATCATCACCAACCCTGCTTGTTCAAAGCTTGCCAATCTGAGCTCGACCCCTCCATCCGCCCACCTACCCATATTCATCTTCGCCTATCTGTGTCCATCTTCATCATCTCCATCCACCACACACGTGCGCCCTTCATGGACCCTGACAATCAGCAACCGGGGGGCCCTTCTGCCCCCGGGACTCCGCAGTCCGCTCAAGCCCCAGATGCCCCCGATCGGGAGACAATGGAGAAGGTCCGTAGTGACTCTGGGAACATGGCGGCAAAAAGCTAATGCCGCCCAGTGTATCATTGTGCTGCCCGCCCTATCATCATGCCACCCGCCGTATCACCACGCTAACCGTTTGCTTCTTTTCCTCCCAACCAGATCCGTCTCCGTCGTTTGGCTAAGCTAGGAACCACATCCAAGTCCACAGACCCTTCAGAAAGCAAGTCGGGCTCAAACTCTCCAAGCACATCTACCGAGCCTGCGAAGCCCCCCCGCTCCAAGCTTGTTTCTCCGTCCGCCTCTTCATCAATTCTCAAGGCTGCCGCAGAGGCCACGACCGCCAAGCCTGTCACAGGTACGCTGGGGACTAAGCGTCGTAGAGAAGCTCATGGCATTGACTCGTCTCCCCCCTCAGAGAAACCTACTGCTCCGCCGGCCCGAAGAGTTGCGCCTGTGCAACTCGAAACTCTGGAAGATTATACAGACCGCATTCTGCAAACAATCTTTCAAGCTACCGTGGACCCAGAAAACCGCACGCTCAAGTCCAACAAGAATGTGCAACTCACCTTTCTTCCCAACCTCAGTGCAGAGCTGTCCGCCGCCAACGAGCCTCTGAAACTCAACACCAGCATTCTTGATTCAGCCATACTGGAAGTCACCAGCATATTCCCCCAGGACAAACCTCTACTGCAGTACCTCTTGCCAGCTTGGAAGAGAGCCCAGGCACTTCGAAGAACCCCCACCAAGGATCTGACGCCGCAGAAAATCGAGGTTCTGGAAGAAGCCAAGAGAATGTGCATCAGCAACTGCATGTTTGCACTGACAATGCCCCTGCTTTTCGGGTAGGCCTTTCCTGTGTAGCGATATTCTCGAAGACATGTGTGGCTAACTTGGCGTCTTGTTGCAGTCGTGAGTCCGAGGACGAATCCCACCACCTCCCGGCTCTTTATTTGGGCCAACACCTCATTCTGCACCCTACAGACTCCTGTGGCATCGATGACGAGTTCATCAAGGAGGCCATAAGTCGCTTCGATGAGGTGGAGGGTCTTAGTCACGTATTCGCCGAAGCTTTGTACATTCTGAGCCGCCAGGTTGGCGACATGACCATGGAGTCAGATTATAGAGGCCATCTTAATGTGCGTTGTGCAAATCGTTGTTCCATTACCCTGGAAATCATATCGAGTACATGTAGCTAACCTTTGCGCCAGGCTTTACTACTATACTCCAAGTTCCCAGGCCTTCTACGCGCACTTGCCCAGCACCCTGCCTTTCTCGACGCTAAGAACGTACGGGATATTCAGAACCTTACGATTTTGGGACCCTTCTTCACGCTGTCGCCGCTGCGTACTGCCTCTGTGAAGGTCTTTTTCCCTTCTCCCCGGACTATGGATAAAGCTGCCATTGCCAGATCCCAGGACTCTATGCGCATGACTCTCCAGGCTCTGCAGATAGATCTCCTGAGCGTCGTGAACGCCTTTTTGCGCGTAGACAGCAAGACGCGAGGCAAGACCTTGGATTGGTTCGCTTTGGTTGTCAACAAGAACCACAAGAGACGCGCTATGCAGTACAAACCAGAAGAAGTCTGTTCCGATGGGTTTATGGTCAATGTTACCCGAGTGCTGGACTGCCTGTGTGAGCCGTTCATGGACACCAGCTTTGCCAAGATGGACAAGATCAATGCCGATTATTTCCGTCAAAGTCCTCGGGTGGCTATTGCAGACGAGACGAAGATCAATTCCGACGAGGCCACCTCCAATGAGTACTATGCTCAGACTATTCCCGGATCACCTCATTTCATCTCCGAAGTCTTCTTTCTCACTCTTGCCGCACACCACTATGGTATCGAATCTGTCTCCAGCAAGTTGAAGAACATGGACCGCGAAATCAAGTATTACGAGAAGAATCTAGCCAAGATGGAGGCTGAACGCCCAAAGTTTGCCAATGTAAGTATAGTATACTCTTGTCAGCTCACGAAACCTGAAACGGAGCACCACTAATAGCAACGTATAGAACCCCGTCCAAAGAGCTCACTTTGAGAGTGTAGTTGCTCGTCACCGCGACTTCATTGACGTCATGAGCGGCAAAAAGTATTCCATCGAGGGTATCATGATGGACCAGAAAATGCAGGAGACGTCACTTCGCTTCATGCGCTACGTTGCCGTGTGGGTGTTGAGACTGGGCAGTCAAAGCGACTACATTCCTGGACGCACCATCACACTTCCTCTGCCCGAAACAGAGAACACGGCCTTTTCGTGCTTGCCCGAGTATGCTCTGCAAAATGTGGTTGATAACTTCAAGTTCGTGTACCGCTACGTGCCTCAGATTCTCTCTTTCTCGACCGGCCCCGAGCTGATGGTTCTGTGCATCACGTTCCTAGAATGCTCGGAGCTCATCAAGAACCCGTACCTCAAGTCGTCTCTGGTCACGCTGCTCTTCTCCGGAACCTGGCCAATCAGCCAGTACCAAGGCGGTGTCATGACGGATTTGCTCGCGTCGTCCGACTTTGCGAACAAGCATCTTCTACACGCCCTCATCAAGTTCTACATTGAGTGTGAAAACACGGGTGTTAGCTCTCAATTCTATGACAAGTTCAACATCCGGTACGAGATCTTCCAGGTTATCAAGACTGTCTGGAGCCGAAACGAAGTCTACAGCAAACAGCTCAGACATGAGAGCAAGGCAAACCGAGAGTTCTTTGTTCAGTTTGTCAACCTGCTACTGAACGACACTACCTATGTGCTTGACGAGGCCATGGGCAAGTTTCCTCAGATCCGGACACTTGAGAAGGAACTGGCCTCTGATGCACCCAACGCTCTGAGCCAGGAAGACCGACAGAAAAAGGAGGATGAGCTTCAGCAGCTAGCTTCATCGGCTACCAGCTACATGCAGCTTGCGAATGAAACTCTGGAAATGATGAAGCTGTTCACTTCGGCTCTCAAGGACGCCTTCATCATGGCTGAGATTGTCCACCGTCTGGCCAGCATGATGAACTACAATCTGGAGACGCTGGCGGGTCCCAAGGGTGGGCAGCTTAAGGTCACCAACCCTGAAAAATACCACTTCCGGCCCATCCAGCTCCTGTCCGACTTTGTCGACATCTACATCAACCTGGGCTCGTCTCCCGATTTCATCGAGGCTGTTGCTGCCGACGGGCGTTCATACAAGCCTCTCATCTTCGACCGGGCCTACACCATTTTGTCCAACAAGTCGATGAAGGATCCGGCTGAGCTGAAGAAGTTTGCTCAAATCAAGGACCGTTTCTTTGAGGCCAAGGCCGAGGCTGACCAGGCCGAGCTGGATCTGGGCGATATCCCGGCTGAATTCGAGGACCCTATTTTGGGCGACCTCATGAGAGACCCTGTCCTCTTGCCGTCTCAGAACATTGTCGATCGGTCGACTATTGTGCAACATCTGCTGTCAGATGCCAAGGACCCCTTCACGAGACAGCCCATGACCATTGACGATGTTGTTTCCGACACTGATCTCAAAGACCGCATCATCAAGTGGAAGGAAGAGAAGCTTGCGGCCGCAAAGCAACGCTTGAAGGATATGGCAGCTCTGGAGGTTGCCGCTGACGAGTCGGTGCCCGATGCCGATGCCATGGACACGGCAGAATGAACAGTGCTGCGGGGCAATGATTCCTAGGGCTGGAGAAGAGGGTAGAGTAGTGGGAAAGCTATCACGGGAGCTGTACATAATCATACTGCTGGCTTGACGAACACTGCACATGTCCAATGTCCAAACATGGTTATCCACAACACGTGACGCGACCTGGTTCATTATGAAACTTCTTTTGTATCATTAGCCAAGTCAAGTAAACTAGGTCCATCCTTTTATGGTGCGTCATTGTTCGCACAACAGCAGCCCGTCAACGCCCAACTCCCAGAAGGTTAACAAATATGTACATGGAAGAGAAAAAGCCAACCAAGGTGATAAATAGCAAGAAATAGTTGACCTTTTTTACAGAGACGCGGCAATGGCATCTCCCAAAATCTCCATGGCCTTGACAATCTCCGCGTCCTCAATGGTCAAGCTGGGGATGATTCTCAGCGTGTTGGTGCCGGCAGTGATGATCAGCAGGCCGCGGTGTCTCGCCTCCTGCAGAATATGAGTGGGATCCTGGGTAAGCTGCACGCCCAGGATCAGGCCCTTTCCGCGCACCTCGGTGATGAGGTCGGGGAAGCGCTTCTGCAGCGCCAGCAGCTGCTCGCGGAACAGGCTGCTCTTGGCTTCGACGCCAGCCAGCAGCTTGGGGTCGGACAGGCGGCCGAGCACGTAATGGCCCAGGCGGGAGGCCAGCGGGTTGCCGCCAAAGGTGGTGCCGTGGTCGCCGACGGAAATCTTGGCGGCCACGTCGGCAGTCACGATGGTGGCGCCGATAGGGAAGCCGTTGCCCAGGGCCTTGGCGGTGGTGATGATGTCCGGGTGGGCGGCCTGCGGCAGGTGCGAGTGGGCCCACAGCTTGCCGGTGCGGGCCATGCCGCACTGGATCTCGTCGTAGATGAGCACGGCGCCGACAGCGCGGCAGCGGGCGGCGAGCGCGGAGAGGAACTCGACGGAGCCCTCGTTGACGCCTCCCTCGCCCTGGATGGGCTCGACAATGACACCGCACGTCTTGTCGGTGACCAGCGACTCGATAGCGGCCACGTCGTTGTACGTGCCGTACACGTGGCCGGGCACCATGGGCGAGAACGGTTTCTGGTACTTGGGGTTGGGGGTGGCGGACAGCGAGCCCATGGTGCGGCCGTGGAAGGCCTTGTGGAACGAGACGATCTCGTACTTGGCGCCCGACGGGTCAACGACCTTGCCGGCCTTGCGCGCGAACTTGAGGGCCGCCTCGTTGGCCTCGGAGCCCGAGTTGCACACGAAGACGGCAGAGGCGTTGTGCATGCCGCCGCTGGCCTTGGTCTGCTCGACAAGGGCCTTGCTGAGCGCACCGGTCCACGGGTTGTAGTAGAGGTTGGAGGCGTGGACCAGCTGGCCGGCCTGGTCGGCCAGGATGCGAGTGAATTCGGGGTCGCAGTGGCCGAGCGAGTTGACGGCGATGCCGCCAGTCAGGTCCAGGTAGGCGCGGTCTTCGGCGTCGTACAGCGTGGAGCCGGAGCCGCGCACAAAGACGGGCGTGGGACGCGAGTAGGTGGCAACCATGTACGGCTGCGAGTCGGCGACGATGGAGGCGCTCTTGGTGCCGGTCGTAGGGTCAGGGTGCGAGGCGGCAGCGGCAGTCTGTGGCAGGGCAGAGAGGGCAGAGAGTCAGCCGGGGGGTGGGTGGGGGAGTGCACGTCTGATGCGGCGATGTTGAATTTGACTTACAGAGGCAGCCCGGGTCAGCGAGGCCGTGCGGGCCAGCAGCTGGCGGCGCATAGCAATGCGGAAGGCCATGTCGGAAAGCCGGAAAGAGGGCGGGTGTTTGGTGAGAGTAGAGCGGGAGGCACTGAAGCGGGGAGAGCAGACTACAGTTCGGTTCCTACGAGCAATGAGACAAGTCCAATGCTAGCAAGAGAGAAGGCAGATAGAAAAGAGTGCAGTGCACAGAGACGCAGCAGGGCAAAAAAAGACAGTCAAAGAAGGAAAAGCACAGGCGACCGTGGGCGGCGGCAGAAAAGAGCGGCGTTGATATTCCGATATATAAAGATATAAACAATATAAACAATATAAAAAATAAAAATGATTGTGCTATTCCTTCTGTTAGTCATAGCCGCCGGTGGGACCCGTTTTTTTCCTGTCATCGGCTGGGCTTGTCTGAGGCCCTCTGGAATGGTGGAATTGGTAGAGGCATTGTAATAGCGGAATAGGCCTGTGATAGGCCTGTAATAGGCACTAGAATAGGCCACACAGCAGGCGGCGCGGGCTTCGGCGTTGCTCTTGGGCGGGACAGAAAGAAAAAGAAAGATTTAAAAAAGATTAGAAAAGATTAAAAAAGTGGGTGGAGCCAAATTCCTGGTCCCATTTTTTGCCGTCGCTCTAATGATATTTTGTGGGGATCTTTCAGAGAGCGTGTTATCGATAAGGATACAGCGGGGCATGTTGGCGCATCTGATAACAAGCTTGCCGATCATCGATGTGAATCAAGACACGACAAGACTTGGTGACAGCCGGAAAGCACAGGGCAAGCGAAGCAAAACACGACAGATGCAAACGGCATTTCACGGTTCAGCCCTATTATTCGCCAATCACAGCGTCTTCTCCGTCTCATATGCATCCCCACCCCCGCCATCCGAGTCATCGCCCGCGCACACTACCATCGTCACGCTATAAGCAGGCGAGCATGCGCGCATGAAGTTGTCGCGGCCGGGGTTCAAGCCATCCGGCCACTCCATTCTGGAGCACTCTGGATCCTCGCTAGCCAGGGTGATGCGCGTGCCCTCAAACGGGGTGCCAAAGACGTCACTGAGGCTATAGTACAGCACGGCGGGGACCATTTCAGTGTCCAGCGTGTAGCCGAATATCATCTGGCTGCTCTGGCCAAAAAGGGCGCTTTGGTTGCGCGTGATCTTGAGCGCGATGCCGGTCTGCAGCGACTGACGGTCGGTGTGGATGAGCTCGCAGTAGCTTCCGTGGCGCGGCGCAATGCGGTACCGCGGGCTGAGCGTGGAACTCACGGACCAGAGGTATAAGGGATAGGCGCACTTGTTTACAACAGTGGCCCTAGATCCCAGGGCTAGTCCGCTCTGGATCTGGCCAAAGCACGACAGTGCGAGCAAGAATGGCGAGAGGAGCTTCATGCTTTGTAGTAGTGACTCAGCGTGGAGGGAGTCAGTCTACAATGGAAGGGTGGCATGGTGTGGGCGATACCACCCATGGCAATATATAGCCAAGCAAGATTTGTCCTCTAGCGGAGTCACGTTTTTCTGGAGTGACAACAACGCAGCACTGACGTGTCTTGTGCTGTGCTGTGCTCATGTTCTTCTAGTACAGTGTCAGCAGTGAACTGGATTGGGCAGTGTGTCACAGTTCACAGCCGATTCACGGGTTTCTACCCGCGTCGTACTGGGGATCATGCCGGCAAAATGAAGACGGTTTCGTTAGTCTTGGGATGGCCCAGACATGTTACCGGTGATGTAACCTGGCGAGCAGGAGAGCGGCACTAATGTGGACTCAGAGCCAGAGAGAGAGAGCAAGACGTGTGACCTTAGGGTTAGACAGAGAGGTAAGGGTTTCTGGAGTGACGTCACTTTGGAGGTCTTGGGGTAAAAGCCGGCAGCCGGCTGTGGTCAGATGGCAGCAGCACATGTCAAATCATGTGAACAAGCCACGACAAAGAAGAACAGCGAGCAGCCAAACCAGGAGAAACAAAGGGAGAGAAAAATCCGAAAAAATGCGCAGAAAGAAGAGCGCAAGCGATTCTGTACAACAGATGTGTCTGGGGCGTCCCTAGATTTTCCCCAGACTCTTGCGGTGCACTGCGCCTCGCCAGACAGCGCATGTGATTCGCGGGCTTTTTGGCGTCTTCGGGAGTTCCACTTTCACATGTCAACGCGGACGACTTGGAGACAGAAAAGCAGTTGTTCATAATAGCAAGTAAATGACGGTAAAAAGCACCATTAAATCACAGAAATCACACGCAGGCCAGCCCGTCTTGGCTGTATCTCGAGTCAGCACTCGTCCTATTGGCCCGTCCAGAGCCCCCCCCCCTCCAATAAGGGACCGACCGCGTCCCTTCCCACATGTTCGGCCGCTTCTCAGAGCGGCGATTTAGGCTTGTTTGCTTTCTTTGCCGGCAGTTTCAGCTTTGCGCTTGTTGTCTTGCGAGCGGTGCGTTGTGCCACGTGAGCATGCGGCTTTACTGGGCTTACTGGGCTGCTGTTTTTCTTGTTCTTGTGGCCTTCTTTCTATGCACTCACTACTGGCTTGCTTGTTCTCTTTGTTGTTTGTATTTGTATTTGTATTGATCCTTTGTGAGCGGTCTTCAGTCAGTCAGTGCCATTGTGTTATCGAGACGCCTCTGTGTTTAGTGCTTCAGCTTGACTCTGTGCTTCGACGTTCTTGTCTCCCTTTCCACCCTCTCCGCCCTCCTCACATGCTGGCCGCCTTGTGCCCTTCCTACTACTCTACACCTGAACCTGCACCTGCACCTGCACCTGCACCTGCCACCACACCATGATTGACCACGTCTTGGGCCGGCCCTCTGCCAAATCACGACGCCTCCAGGTCTTGGCCGTACTTTCGTTCTGGGCAGTATACTTGAAGAGGTACGTACCGCTTCCTCCTGCTGCTGCTGCCGCTGCTGCTGCCGCATGCCCAGCCGCACCACAACCTGCTAACCGCTCTCTGCCGTCTATTAGAGGAAGTAAACACGGCCCGCCGATTGCTCGCATCCTATCCAAGTTCTACACCAGACGACTGACGCCATGGCAGATTGTCACCCTGACCATCATGTGCCTCTATGCCAGCCAGAACTTCTCGTCCCTGGTTGGCCTGTCGAGCCCCGACCCGCTATCTAAAATGTACGAGGCCGGCTTCTTCCGCGCTACCTGGGTCCTGACCGCCCTGGACGCCGGCTTCTGGACCGCCATGAAGATCAAGAACCGGCGGCTGCGCGACCTTGCCTCCATCATATTCACCGTCTTCTATCTCTTTGCCGCCGACATGGCCGATGAAAAGGTCCGTCGCGTCCGCGGCAACCTCACCATTGACCACATGCGCGTGTCGTGGAACAAGGGCACGTCGCCGTATCTCAGCTTCATCCAGGGCCTGATACGGCCGCGCTTCATGCGCAGCCCGCCCAGACAGCTGCGCATCGCCCGCCCGCCGGGCAGCGACTACACGGAGCCCATCACCGCATGGCTGTACTTTGACGGCACGCTCGCCGAACTCCAGACCCACCGCCGCGTGCTGATTGACATCCCCGGAGGCGGCTTTGTGGCCATGGACCCCCGCTGCAACGACGACAAGCTGGGCTGCTGGGCTTCCAAGACCGGCATGCCCATTCTGGCCCTGGACTACAAAAAGGCCCCCGAGTTTCCGTATCCGTATGCGCTCAACGAGTGCTTTGACGTCTTCACAATGCTCGTCAGGACCAAGGGCCGCTGCATTGGCCTTGCCGGCTCCGACGTGCCCGGAATCACCATTTCCGGCGACAGCTCGGGCGGCAATCTTGCTGTAGGCACCACGCTGATGATCCTAGAGCGCACTATTGGCCATCTGTCGGCCACAGACAGAAACAGCGACTTGCCGCTGCCCGAGGGCCTGTTGCTCTTTTATCCGTCCCTGGACATGAACATTGGCAGCTGGATGTCTGACGAGGAAATGGCCCTCATTAGAGACCGGAGCATGAGAGGTACCAACCGGTCCATTGTGCGGCGCAAGACGATGCAGTACAGTTCCCTGGTTGGCACTCCGCATCACTCAGACGACGAAGATGCGTCGCCGCCCGCCGACAAGGTGCAGAAGAAGCTTCCAGAGCGCTTTCAGGTCTCCAGGAAGACAAAGAAGACCAAGCCCGCAAAGGCCGCGGGGGCCGCATGCACAGGCGCTCCCGCACAGCAAGACTCAAATCACGCCGAGCCTGCGCCGACACCCGCCGCAGCCGGCCCCGCCATGCACAGAGCATCGTCGTTTCACCCGCAGCCACTCAGCACGCGCCTTGCTATGTCGTCTAAGATCTCCTACTTCAGCGACCGCGTTCTGACCCCCGAGATGATGCGCGCCATGGTCATCATGTACATTGGCCCGCACAACCGGCCCGACTTCCGCACCGACTACCTGCTCTCGCCGACCATCGCGCCAGACTCTTTGCTGGCGCACTTCCCCAAGACCTTTTTCATGACGGGCGAGCGCGACCCGCTTGTCGACGACACCGTCATCTTTGCCGGCCGGCTGCGCCAGGCGCGCCGCTATCTCTTTGAAGACGTCGGGCTGGACGCCACGGACCCTAACGCGACGCCCAGACACCACCACCCCGATGACAACTATGCCGAGTCGGACATTCTGGAAATGACGCTGCTGCCGGGCATCTCGCACGGCTTCCTGCAGTTCCCGACGCTGTACCCGTCTGCCTGGACGCTGCTGGACCGCTCGGCCAACTGGATCGAGCAGTCGTTCCAGGGTGCGCCGGCCATCCGCAGGCGAGAGATCCGGCGCCGGGACTTTCTCCAGCGACAGGCAGTGGTGCGTGCAGCGCGGGCCGACTACACAACGGACGAGGATGCGGACGACCGGCCGCTGGAGATGCGCCTCAAGCGCAAGCTGCGGCCGCGGCAGCGGTCGGCCAGTGCCACCAGAGGCGAGGGCGCCAGCAGCAGCGACACCACGGTCGCGACGCTGAAGGACGGCCTGGACATGATGCAGGAGGCTCTGTCGCACAGCGACAACGAGGCGCTGACGTGGAAGCACAAACTTGAGCGGCTCGTCGCCAAGACGGCCGAGGTTGCTGCGGCGAAGCCGGACCTGGGCCGGCTGAACAGCGAGGATGACCTGGTTGGCCGGCGCATGCAGGGACTTGCGAATGGGCTAACGGGGCTGGACGGCGATCTGTAAGGCGTGGATGGGTGGGTGGACGGGCGGCGGGGTGGTCCGTCGTCATGCTGCATTAATGCATGTTGATATATTTTGGTTTAGTTGGCGCTCCGGCCAGCCGGGTCACCCTTACACATCAGAAGCATCCGAACTGTCATGGCGCCGATGACAAATACGCAAGCAACATTTGTAGCGCCTGACTGACTGGCTGGCCGACTGGCTGTGTGGCACGGCATTGTGCATGAAATTATCGTGGTCCATCCACCCGCACGGGCCGTGGAATGGCTGCGATAGAACCCACGGGCGGCACAAGCTTCAAAACGCTTCATGGAGAGCATGGATTCTGCGCAAGTGGCTGTAATAGATGGCGAGGATGCAGCGGAGGCATTTATGGCAGAGGATAAATAGCTGGGCCGGGTCGTGGCATTTTGGGGAGTTGGGTCAAGTCTTGTTTGGAGCATCGCAATCTGTTGTACTGCACTCTTGTCGTCTCTTCTCGTCTCTTGTCGTCTCTTCTCGTCTCTTGTCGTCTCTTCTCGTCTCTTGTCGTCTCTTCTCGTCTCTTGTCGTCTCTTGTCGTCTCCGCCTCTCACCATGCGTATCTCCCTCCTCGCCTCTCTCGCCCTGTCCGCTCTCGGAGTCCAGGCCAGTCTCTTTGATGACCACGACTACAGAGTCTATCGCGATGCCACGGAGGAGTTCCATCTCTACAGTGACCACTACATCCAGAACCCGGAATCCCCCCAGGCCGTATCGCCCATCAACTCATTCGCCATTAACCCGCAACTCAGAAAAGCAACCATCGAATACGCTGAGAATTACCTAGAGGCCGATCACCCGAAAAAGCTCACGGTGCCGCAGATGTTTCCCGACATGTGCCGGATGAAGTACATGGAGCCCACGCAGATCGAGCAGGTTACCTTCAAGAAGATTAACCAGGAGATGCTAGACTTTGTCAATGAGTACCGCGAAGCGCACAGCCTGACGCCCAAACATCAGGTCAGGGTGAACGAAGGCGATGATGACTGGGACATCTTCACCCAGAACCTCTACTACAACGCGGCACGCGATCTCGTCCCGGGCAAGAGGTTGGACGGCATCGTCTTCCGGAA
Source organism: Chalaropsis ovoidea (assembly GCA_038407185.1). Taxonomy (NCBI): domain Eukaryota; kingdom Fungi; phylum Ascomycota; class Sordariomycetes; order Microascales; family Ceratocystidaceae; genus Chalaropsis; species Chalaropsis ovoidea. The sequence continues at coordinate 19,785 of JAXHKQ010000193.1, read as the reverse complement.
GGACTACTGGACCGGAATTGACGATAAGGAGTGGTCGGTCGAGAGGGTGCACTTCTATTATGTGCCGAACCGGATGAAGCCGTTCCGCCGTCCTGCTGCTTAAAGGGACAGCCAAGCAGGCAAGCAAGCGAAGATGCCGGATGCCGCTTCTGGCCGACTGTGTGGCTGGCCCTGGCTGGCCTCCTGGTTGGCCTTCTGACTGACCTCCTGGCTGGCCGCCTCCTGGCTGGCTGTCCACTGCCCCTTGATCTTGCTCCCCGCCTCCGCCGTCGGTCTCCCGGCCTGTCTCGATGCAACACAACCATACAGGGAAGCCCGCGCCTCTCAACGCACCAACGTCTTGGCTCTGTCCCTGAAATAGCGGCTATCGAGCATAGAGCACTCAGGGTTACTCGTCTCTCCACCTGCGCTTGCAAAGATTCCGCAGCTGTCTCCCCCCCTCGTCCAATCCCGTCCCATTATTTCTCGCCTCTCCGTCTTTTTCGTCATAACCCCAGTCCAAATCTGAGCTTGGCATCCAAGCCAACTTCGCCTTTGCACCTGTACCGGGCGCGGGGTCTTTTTTGGCTTGTCTGTCTGGCCTGGTCCTTTGCCAATGTCATGGTGGCAGCCGAAATGAGCCGCTGCCAGGTCATTCCCGGTAACCCTGGACGTACGTTGGCAAACCCTCGTCCATTCTTCAGTCTTGTTCAGTCTTGTTGAGTCTTCTTGATTCTTCAACCCCGTCAAACAAAGGGACCAAGACGGCGGGACAGGCTGGGCTGGGCTGGCTTGGAGTCCATGCTTTGGAGGCCTGGTTTTTTCATTGCAGCGCATTTTGGGATCACGACAACGGTGAAGGATTGTTCAATCGATAGTGTTTGTGTTTAATAGCAGGAATATGCCAAAGAATATCGCCGTGAAACTCGAGAGCCAAGGCTGTGACTGTAGCGGAGTTTGTGCAGAGGCCAGGTCGTCGCGTCGGGCAAGGGCGCCATGCATCGCCAGCATTGGCTGTATTCGTCCGTCCTGTCTGCTTTGTCTTTTCTTGTCAGCCTTGTCAACCCGCATTACTGCTCTTCCCAAAGCATGTCCGTTCGCCGTGCCGAGGCATGCATTTCAGCGCAGCCGCAGCGCAGCCGCAGTGCAGCGCCGGGATCTCGGCTGGATGAACGCTGGTGCCCATTTCTGCAGCGCGTCGGATCATCTCTGCCTAGATTCTGCGCTTCATTTGGCTCCCAGACAGCATCTCAGACGCTGTCCGTAAGCTTGCAGTTTTGCTTGGACAAGCTGTCAAGTCACTTGTCAACTTGCAACTTTGGCCTTGTTGTCTCGTTGTTCAGAGCCGCTTCCCTCTCTATCTCCAGCCTTGTTACTTTTCTCCAAAAAAGAAAGCATCTCCAGCCAGCCAAATCGTACCCCAATTCACATTGGCTCTCCAACGGAATTGTGGACACCTCGGGTCCCACATGTTAGGTCTAACTAATCCTTGACCGGGGCTTGAGGGCCTGAGCCAATCCGTGATCGACGCTGGTGTTCCAGGCGGATCAACTTGTGGGTGGACTTTTCCGTTTCTTGTTGTGCGGGCTTTTTTTGTGGGCGCTCTTTGGAGCGTAACCCTTGCTGGGATTGCGTGGCGTGGCACAGGATAGGGTTAATGGCATTGTTGAATTCCTGAGCACTCGTACATACATGTGCATCCCTCACCTTTCTCTTTTTCTTGGCCTCTCAGCCGCTTAGTTACCTTTCTTTTGCTCTCTTGCTCTCTCTCTCTCTCTCAGCCGCTTAGCTGCCTGCTTCCTCGGCTCCATGCAGTACAACCGACGAGGGACTCCACCAGTCCAAATACGAGTCTAGCGACTGTATCAAGCCGCCATGCATACATGTGTGTGACATGAAGATCAAGACGTACATGTACACGCAGAGTACTGTGATTTATTCTTCCGAGTACATGATGTGGTGTGTCTTGCTTTGGTTCATGTTCAAAGGCGACTGGGAGGGGCCCTGGTGACGATGCCTAGACTGAGGTTTACATCGAGGTAGTACATGTATTGTGTGCAGCCATGGCGTACAGGGACGGCGTCCACGCAGCACAAAGACGGCGTTGGTGCTGTATATTGATGCCATGGTTCATCCTACACGCATAACAAGACGTTCCACGAGACCAGACTCAAGCCAAGGGTCTCGTGGATCGTGTGCTTTGTCTGTGGGAAACCTGTCTTGTTTCTGTTTCTTGTGCGAGGGCATACCAAGAGAAAGAAAGGTCTCTCAGGCCCTGTATTCAGACGGCCATTGGCTAAGAAACGACGTCGTCGACGTAAAAAAAAAGAAGAAAAAAACAAAAAAACAAAAAAGACAGGCAAAAGCAAAGGCACTATTTCTATTATTGGCCTTCATCGGTGCTGCAGAGAGCCATGATGAAGGTCCAGAGACAGACTTGGCTAAATATAACAGGTGGCTCCAGAGCAGCTATATATATAACAACCGACTGTAGATGTCTCATGCGATGAAGCTTCAAATGAGATGAACTGTTGTCAGTCTGCGTTGCAATATCTCGTGTCGGTATACATCGGCAGTTTGGAAATGTGATACGCCAAGAAAAGGAAGAGGCAGGGCAGGGAGCGACAACAATACACCGGGAAACAAGTGACAGTGACTCTAGGGTTTACGGGCTACGGGCTACGGGTTACGGGTTACGGGTCACGGGTTACGGGTTACGGTTCACGTAGTCGTGGGAAGCTTCTGTAGGGCTAGGCGGAGGAGGACGGCTGATTGGGCCATAGTGTCGGAGCGGACAAACTGAACAGGAAGGTCGTGATGTTTAACGGGGCGTTGGACAATAGAGGAAGCCAATCTCCTTGATGGCCTACTGGGGGCTTTTGTGAGCGCCTCTGGCCTCCTCCCCCCGCTGCTCTCCCTCGCTCCCATCTGTCTCTCTCCCTCGCTCGCTCTGAGCTGAAATCTCTCTCGCAGAGTCCAGCCGGACTTGGGGCTAATAGAGGGGTAATCTGAGACAAATCTTGCAGAACGGCACTCAGGCAAATAAATGTGTTGCTCTCCAGATATACCCCATCGCATACGAGGTTTGCTTTTGGCTGTATTTTGCGCCGTCAATTGTTGAGCAAATTGTCTGCAGGAGGAATTCCCCGTCCAGAATTGAAAGCCCACTAAAACATCGAGAGAGCCCTAAAACAACCACTAGGTTCCAGTGGGCGAGGCCCTGCTTGCTAAGCGTCCCCGTCCGCGTTGAAACACTCACTTCATGTCAAGCAGCACCAGGACTGCAGCTAGAGCCGGCCTGGTTATCCATGCAGACCGACAGGCAAGCTGGCCGGCCGGCAGGCCGGCCGGCAGGCCATGAAACCAGCGAGAAAAGCAGAGAAAAGCAGAGAAAAGCCTGATATTTTGGCTGCTGCTTGCTGTCGGAATATCGGAACGTTGTGGCTCCTAACATGTTGGAACCTTGGAAGTCGATGGAAGAAGGCAAGAATCCCGCAGCAAATCAGCGTGGGAGAGAGAAAGGGTTGGACTCTTGGTGATCATGGCATGTCTGGACTGGACAGAGCTAACAGACTAGTGTGCAGTGCCTGTAGCAGCCTGTAGCAGTCTGTAGCAGCTTGTGGCAGCCTGTATTTGTCTGCCGGTCACCTGTACTTGCCTCCCGCTGGCCTGTATTTACCCGACGGTGGCCTGTATGTGTCCCTCCATGCCATGTCCCTCCAGGTTTGTACCTGTCCCCTTCCTCTTCCTCCTCCCCCTCTGGTCGGGTTCTTTCCCGAAATCCGGAAGGACTCCGAAAAAAGAAATAAGCAGCCAAGGGACAATCTACAGCCAAAAAGGGCGTGTGGCCGGCTTGCCGAAGCCAGCCCCGAAAAGGCCTAGACCGACAGCTGCCCGGCAGCTGGCAGCGGCAGCGGCAGCGGCAGACGGGACAGAACATCGGGCCACCCTGAAGCTACACACGCCAAAGTAACACATATTCTCTATGTGACATCGGCCTGGTGGTTGAATGAATCTGTGATTGCTTGGATGTAGTAACAAACACAAACTCGGCCCAGATTTCTGCCATGTATGTCCATACACAATTATTAATAAGCGCAAAAGTCCGTTGCTTGCTTCAGTAGCCCTGCTTGGTTACATCACCAGCCTAATTTATCTCTTTTATATTCCCTCTCCCACTGAACGCCACATCCCTGGCCTTCAGTGAGAAGTTCTCGGCCCCTTCCTTGATCTCTGACACATTGAGTGCAGTGCATTCCCGGATTTTGTATGGGATCCCTTTTGTATGTATTTGTATATTGCCTGAATTTGGGGTTCTGACTCTTGCACAGAAAGAGAAAATGGAATCTTGGGAGCCGGAACACGCTGGTCTCTCTGTGGCAGCCTCCGAGCCTGAGCAAGTGACCGTTTGAACTTGCAAAAGGCAAGATGGGAAGGAGAGGAGGAGGAGGAGGGAAAGAGGAGGAGGAGGGAAAGAGGAGGAGGGAAAGAGGAGGGAGGGAAAGAGGAGGGAGGGGCAAGGTTGGCAACTGGGAAAAAGGGAAAAAAGGGTTTGAAGAGGATGGAGAACAAGACGAGCCGGCTTGCTCATCGGTACAAAGCTACTTGATGCACTATACTCTATGGGGGCATGGAGCTTCACCCAGTTTCCCCGTTCTATTAGCCAACTTGACAAGTATCTCATCAGTCACCCGTCACCCAAAGTAAAGTCACTTGGCCGCCAAGCACCTGTTAGGCCAGGCTGTTTGTTTGTTTGTTCTTTCCCAACTCTTGGGCCAGGCTGTTTGTTCTTTCCCAACTCTTGAGCCTAGTCGTTTGTTCTTTCCCAACTCTTGGGCCTGGCTGTTTGTTCTTGCCCTGAACCAACGCCGGCACCTGCCATTCTTCATTCTCGCTCCCACTCTATCCCCACGCTGTCTCTTGTCGTGTCTGGGTAACTACTCTCTGGCTGTTTTATTTGCTCCCATAACCCAGATAAAAGAAATTCCTCAGGGTTTTGTCTCCTTTTTTGCTGCCCTCCTTTTCTCTCTCTTCTTTTCCCCCCCTCTGCCATTTTCTCTTCTGCTCCCACTGATTTCCGCTTCTTTACACCACATCACATCTTCAGGATCTTATCAGTTTTTTTTTCTGTTGATTGATACAGGCGGGCAACTGCAGTACAAGAAGCTCGAACCCTTTGTTCGGGTTGACGTTTTCTTTTTATTCTTTTTATATTTATTTTCTTTTTCTGCTCCTTTTGTTCCTGGTTGTCTCCTAGTGATAGGTGGCTCGGCTTCTACGACTCTAACGCCTCTACCGCCTCCACTGCCTCTACTATTCCCCTCCATCGCTTGCTGCTGCTTGCTGCTACCTTCTGTCTGCCTGTCTGTCTGCTCTGACCCAGTCAATCGTCGGCCCTCTTCTTCACTTTAATTTCCAACAGCAGCTTTGTCTCAGCTTTTTATTCTTCTTTTCTCCTTACCAAACCCGGCTTACGCCATCCGTTCTCCTTTTTGCCCGTCGATTTTATCGCCTTTTACGTCTTTATTTTTATTCTTTTATTTTTCGCTTCCCTTTATTCGCCGTCACAGACTTGACTTGACCTTTTCTAAAACAAGTTCGCGATTTTCGGCCTTATCTGTGGCAGCAGTAGAGAGACGAGATCTTGGGTTTGCATCTGCGTTAACCTGCTTGATTATTCATTATTTTCTTTTCTTTTCTGTATTTTTTTCGCCTTTTTTTTCGTCTTTTTTTCTTCTTTTTTCCACTTCTTTTTTTCTCTTTTTTTCTTTTTCACTGTCCCCCTCTCCTCCAGCTGCACCTAACCTCGCCCTGACACCGAGCATCAAGTCTCATAATCTCACCCTCATAACTGGCATATCTGTGACTTGCCGTTACCGCTCAGCCCATTGTCATTCATTCACATTGGCACCCGTGCCAACATTGCATCAGCATCAGCATTAGAATTCGCACCAACATCAGCGGCACCCGAACTAAAAATCGCACATACAAACATCATCCACAACACCAATCGTAACACCATCACTGCCACTGTCTCTAGCAGCCGCTGCCGAGTCTAGCTTCCATCTTCCCATTCCACGCCTCTTCCCGATCTCTTTCTCTCTCTCCCCCCTCCCTCCCTCCTTTGTTTCCCGTTCCCCGTTTCCCGTTTCTGCTTGTCTCGCTTGTCTGCCGTCTTGCGCAGTCCAAAAGAATCGTGAGCCTGCGAACCGTGCTCATCCGGAGAGACACATACATCCCTCAGCCAACCTGGACTTGCACCTGCTTCTCGAGTCACATCGCTTCATAAATCGACTCCATTTGCCTGCTTCAACGCCCTTCACGTGCCATCCAGAGGCAATCTATCGTTGTGCACCGGCCTTGATTCGATCTTGTGTCAGTCTCGACCTGCTTCTCTTGTCCCGGAGTTTCATGCGCCGGTACTGCTCCCACAACTATCCAACTTTCTAGCGTAAGTCGAAATCGAATCCCAGAATCCAAAGCTATCTGCCTCTATCCACCTCCGTATGTATCTGCCTACGTACATGTGCGTCGGCGATGAGCTGTCTGTGTCCTGAAGTTGCGCATATATGCAATCGACGCAAGGTCACAGTTCAGTCTCTATCCCCCCATTAGAAAGCTCACTTTCTACACAACACCAAAGCCATGCGAGAACGAAGTAGGCGACAAAGACAGTACCAGGACCAACACCAGACCAATATATCGTCATTATCTTCTCGTCTATACGCACCAGACCTACATTTGCTGCTTGTCAGAACGAGGAACCCACCCGATAACATGGCCGACCTCATCCAACAACCCACCTCCCCCCCTCTTCTCAAGCTGTAGGGCAACACAGACTCGGCTCAAAATTACTCGACGACGCAACTACATATACCACCAACCCAGAAAGCCAGATAAGCCACCAACCTCCCGAAACCTACACGCCATCCGTCTTTATTCTCCAAACTCACTGTGCAGCCGACTCGGTGGTCAAGTTACTTGCCTTGCCTGTGACGTTTTTTGACGGAGGGCGCTGGTTGACGGAGGGCGGAAACCCGTTTCTCTCCCTAGATTCACATGGGAGAGTCAAGGACTGCAGCCGGTGGCTGTCTTGTCTGGAATTTCTGTGTCAAATCGACCCGGGTTAAACCAACAGACAAGGCCAGCCATGCTAGGCAAACCTGGCCAGGGCCAGACAAGACAAGAAGAGCTCACCGAACTGCATCATGCAACTATGGATGTCTCCGGCGATGATGCCACGCACACTCCCAGAAACCAGCTTCTGTTATCCTCGCTTATAACTGGTTGACACTGCCGGAAGACCCAATGGGGTGATGCGCTTTTCTTTCCTGTGTCGTTGACGCTGTGCCATCTTGCAACCGGTTGGCTCTTCTTGGTTACCTGCCTTGTGTCTCTTTCATTCGTCTTTTCCCTTTCCCTTTCTGTCTCTGGCTCATCGTCTGTCCTACTTCTCCTCTCGCCATGTTTTGGTTGACTGTTGGCTGTGTTGCTTGACAGTGTCCACCTACTAAAACTAAAACTCTTGTGATCTTTTATTGTCAAAGATCAATCTTTATTGACGTTCTTTTTTTTCCCACAGTGATAGACCCGACCCGAACACTCCAAACCTACCAATACCCGCACACGAGGGTTGGAAACAACCCCTGCCTCGTATTCCGTTCAACCCACACATCGAAGCTGCAGATAAGGCTTTACTCTGTATGTTAGTAGCCGGCGATAGTCGTGAGACGAGACACGATCGGTATCAGGCTCCGGCCAACACAACCAGTTCCATGCATAATCCGGCATCTTCATCAACAGCCTTTCCGCTTAGACCTCATACATTATCTTCTTCAACGACTTCGAATCACGCCCCAACACCTCCTGACCCTCCCCCTGCGCAAGCCTCTTCTTCTGGCTGGTCCGAGTACAGGGCTGATATGGCGACCTCAACATACCCGTACCGTCGGCATTCACGGTCTCCAGAACCCAACACCTCTTTGGGCCCGTCTGCTCCTATTCCTGTTTCGACACCCACTCCGGCGAACCAATCGAGGACATTTGAGCCTGCCTCTGCTAGACCTACCTCATCAAATTCCCCTAGTGAATCTCATGGCCCGAGTCTCAGGTATGAAACTGTGTTCTGCAACTTTTGCTCATGAGCCTTTAACTAATCATGTGACCTTTTCATCCCGTCAGCTCTGGGGGGCTTCCTTCTCTCCCGGAAAACAATTATTCGCCGTACAACTCGGATTCCCGGCCGATGATGAGTACCGAGCCCGGAACAAGTCCAGCGCCGCAGTCAGTTGGCGCCGGTGGCGGAAACCCAGGCTCAACACCAATCCCCGTCGGCGTCGGTGCAAATGCCCACAAGAGAGCTTATCGCCAGCGACGAAAAGACCCCAGCTGTGACGCCTGCCGCGAGCGCAAAGTAAAGTGCGACGCCACAGAAACAACCAGCTGCTCTGAGTGCTCCAGCCGAAGCGTCAAGTGCCAGTTTACCAAGGAAACCAACCGTCGCATGTCCTCCATCAAGCAAGTTCAGGATCTCGAAAAGCAAATGGATCGCATCAGGCGTGAAAATATCAGCCTTCGAAAGATACTTTCCGAGCGGGACAACCGCATCGACCGAGGTGACGGTGATATTGACGATTCGGAACGCCTTTCAGGTCGCTTGCCTGAAGCTGGCGCTGACCCCATCAAGAAGAATCGACCCGCTGCCTTGGCGGCAATGCAAACAGCGCAGCAGTTTCCCCATGGCCATCACGGCCTGGAGATCGCCCGGTCCCAAGTTCGTCTTGCTAGCACGGGACTGTTCAAGCTCCCCCCTAACGCTGGTAGTGTATCCTGTACCATCATTGGCGCTTTTGCCCCGCCTGTACCGGATCTTCCTTCCCTGGAAGTCACACGACACTTGTTGTATCACTACTACAATTCCATACACACCATGTTCCCCATCATCCACTGGCCGTCTTTCCGCGAAGAAATCGACCGCATGTACGCCCAGGGAAACGGACACCGCGAATCGCCCGACTTTCTGGCCGTATTTTTCGCTGTCCTGGCCCTGGGAAGCCTGTCAAGCACCGAACCGCCCCCGCATCACTACGCCCATCGCGTGTACCAACAAGGAGAGCTACTTGAAGCTGCCCGCAAACTTGTTGATCCCTGGGGTACTTCTGGCACATTGAACCATGTCAAAGCCTTGACATTGATGGTTATTGGCTTCAACGAGATCAACCTCAAGAGCGGCGCGTTTATGTGGCTTGGCTCCGCTGTGCGTGCTGCGCAATCCATTGGCCTGTATGCTGATACCGGCAGCGGTCTAGGATTCGTCGAGGTTGAGATGCGACGCCGCGTTTGGTGGACCCTCTATGTGCTAGACCGAAGCATGTCGGCTGAAATGGGTCGCCCAGTCTTGATTGATGATACTGACTGTGATATCCCGCTTCCTGCTGGCGTTGACGATCACTTTCTGGCTGACGATGGCCCCCATGTACCTCCCGGTTCGTTGCCGCTGTCACATTCCTTTCTTGCAGTTGTGCATGTGGTACGAGCGTATTCCCCGCTGCTCCGTGCACTCTCATCCCCGACAATCCTACCTGCGAAGATTGCTACACTTGATCAGCACTTTGCCGCAGCGTTGCGCAACTTTCCTGCCGGTTGCGATCCCTCGAGCTCAGAGGCATTGACACCCGAGTTCTTTGCCCCCTTGGCCTACCTCTTGACTGCCAACATGATGCTACACAGACACAACCTGAACCCAGCATGCTCAAGATGCACTCGTCGTGCTGCTGTCGAGCAGTGCATCCTCGACGCTTTGGATACAGCGAATCTCATCACCCGGTCAACCGCTTCGCTAGAGTCAGCGGCCACAAGTCTCTTGACTTTGCACATCTTCCGATGCACATTGTTCCTGGTGCTTGGTGGATACTTCGATCAGGCTGTTGTATGTGTACGAGTTCTGCGGTCTTTCCATGGCTGGAGAGATATAGCGGCTCCGTGCAGTCGGTTCTTGGCTTTCTTCGTGTCTGCCTTCATTGGCAAGCGCTCTGAGCTGGTACAGGCTGCATCTCAATCTCATTTCTCACCCACACCGTCATACCAGCACGGCTCAATGCCTCCCCCGGGAGCAATCAGAATTGAGGACATTGCTCTGGATGAGGAAATGTTGGTGTATGTTAGCGCTGATCTTCAGGCCAGTATCGATTCTGGCTGGGTGTGGGCCAACCCGTCCACAGAGGTGTGCTCCGTACCTAGCGACCCAAGCGACCCCTCTGCTCCTCCGCAAGCAGGCCCGCTGGCTTCCAGTAGGGCAGCCCCCTTCAGTATTGAAGCACGCACCGGGCTTTCCGAAGATGAGGCACGCGACTGGCGACGATGGGAACGTCTGGAAGAGGCTCTCCGGGATCTGGCAGCGCTAGAAATGGCGCCTCTGCAGTTGACGAACCAGTGGAACACCTTGGCCCTATCTTCGGCAATGGCCGGGTCGACTCTCAAGGGAGACTCTGGGCCATCTAATGTTCTGTCATCGTCGCATTACGGCTCCACCTCAGGAGCCGACAACAGCAATAGCGCCAACACCAACACCAACACCAATACCAATAACGCCAATGGAAACAGTAACAACAACTCTCTGGCGCCCGGAGAACCAATGACCGGGCTGAGAACGGGCTCAAATCCGCCGTCGCAGCAGACGCCTCACCTGACTGTGCAACACACGCCCAAGCCGGCCGGTCCTTCGCTGGCTACCGGCAACACACCGTCGACGGCGAAAGACCGGATCAGCATTGCCAATATCATCTAGAGCGGAAAGAGACAGAAACCTGCCGGGGGATGCGCAACAACCATATCCATGTTCTCTTCTCTCTTCTCTCTTCGTCATTGTTATGTTCTCCATTGTCTGTTTCTTGTGGTGGAGGCCTGAGAAACGATCACGTCTGCGAATTTCTTTCTTTTTATTTTGTTCTTTCTTCTTTCCTGCTATATATCCTTTCTGTCTTGTACACAACATCATACATTCACACACACACACACACACAAACACACGCACACATTTTCCCCTCTCGGTATCGGAGTCGTTCTGTATAGGCACAGGCCATTATACACTTTGTCCCCGTACTGCCAACAGGCCACCACCGGCACCACCGCTTCACCACTTCTCTTCATGCGGCTGGGACACATGACCATGTCCAGGCCGTTGGGCTCTTTCAAATTTACTTATTTTCTTTGCTAGTTTTCTTTCTGATTTCTTTTTTTTTTCTCTTGGCTTTCTTGGAATATGGAGTGGCTAATTTGATTGTTCGTTTTCTTTTCCGTCTTGGCTTTATTCGGGGTTCTTTTGTTCCTTTAAAACGCCCCCTCCCCCCTTGTTATTGACATGTCTTCTTTTTGTTTCTCATTCATGCATTTGTGGTCTCCTTTCTGCACTGCTTGCTGTCTCCTATCTCTACCCATCTGTACTATTCGGTTGTTGTTTTTTGATGCTTTTCTTTTTTTGCATAGCGGGCCTGGCTCTGATGATGCCCTGGCTCTTCGGGGGACGAGATATGGACTTGAAAACGAGAGGCAATAAGGGCTTAGTAAATATTATCCGAGATGTTTCTTTTTTATTAGGGCTTCTTCTGATTTATGCATTCGTCCGTTGGCTTTGTGTTCTCATGCTGCTACACTACTACATATATTCACCCACAGATTGTATAATATTTCGTGCGCATCACCCTATACAACAGTGCCCTAGAGACGCACGGCATTTCCCCCGTGACATGTTGCTTAGCAGATGCTGTGAGTCTTGCCCGTCTTTCCCTGCATGGAGTGTTTCTCGCCCTGTATTGTGGTCAGTAAAAAGCCGAACCGCAACCGGCGTCTCGGACATGCTTACCTTGTATTTGGCGGAGGCGTGCTTCTCGTGATGGTGGTTGTGAGAGGTTGAGCGCTGCTGGGCAATAAAGCTCTTCATGTTGATCAAGCTGTCCTGGTCGATCTGGCTGAGCAGGTCCATGCATAGCTTAATGTCATCAACAAGCTTATCGCAGCGGGGGCGTGTGAAGTCCTCGCGGACCACTACACGCAGAATCTTCATCTGGTCTGTCTTTGGAGCCATGGTGTAGGCCGGCACTATCCAGCCGCGCATGCGCAGTTGATGGGCTAGGGCAAACTCGTCGTAGAACCGGAGTTTGACCGAGGCTGTCTTGGCCCCGGCGCGGTCGGTAGGTTGATCGGGGAGGCGGAATGCGACCAGCGGGAGACTGGAGCCCCCGCCTTCAGAGATGATGATAAAGCCCAGGGCCTGGAGGGACGAGGCGAGATAGTCGGCGGTGCGGGTCAGGTTGGACATGATAGCACGGTAGCCCTTCTTTCCGAGACGGATGAGCTGGTAGTATTGGCCGATGACGTGCGAGGCGCCTTTGGAGAAGTTGAGGGTAAAGGAGGACTGCTCGGCGCCCAGGTAGTTGATATTGAAAACGAGGTCCTGGGGGAGGTACTCGGATGAGCGCCAGACAGCCCAGCCGACTCCAGGATACACGAGGCCGTACTAGAGGTAGAGAAGTGTTGTTAGATTGTGGGATCCCTATGGTGTATGTAGTACTAGTGAGGTCTCGAAGTGTTACGGGCTGGGGCTTTCGTTACCTTGTGACCAGAGACATTGATTGACACGACCTTTGGCAGACGGAAGTCCCACTCCAAGTCAGGTGTTACAAACGGAACAACAAAGCCTCCGCTGGCGGCGTCGACGTGGATCGGAGTGTCGAGGTTCTTCTCTACTAGGAGGTCGTTGATGGCTTTGATATCTTCGTAGGCGCCTGTATTTCCGCAAGTGTTAGCGCTGGACATGACCCGTCTTTTTCTTTGACCTACCCGTGTATGTGGTTCCCAGGATGGCACAAATGCCAATTGTGTTTTCATCCACCAGCTTCACTGCCTCTTCGGGATCAATCACAAACCGCTCGCGGGTGCAGTAGACGTAACGTTCGTCGACTTCAAAGTACCGCACCGCCTTTTCCCAGCACACCTGAACAGCGGATGACATGATTAGGTTCGGCTTGTCGTAGGGCTTGCCCTCTGCAATGCGCTTGTTCTTCCAGCGGCGCTTCATAGCCAGCACGGCCAGCATGATGGCCTCGCTGGATCCGACGGTGGACGTGCCAACAGACAGCGAGTCACCGTTCAGCATGCGGCCAATCATGTTGACACAGCGGCTGTGGATGTCGGCCGTCTGCGGGTACTCCTCGTAGTCGATGAAGTTCTTGGAAAAGGCCTCTGCCATGAGCTTTTCCGCCTCGTCTTCCATGTACGTGGTGACAAAGGAAGCCAGATTGAGCATGGGGTTGCCGTCCAGCGACAGGTCGTCCTTGATCAAGCGGTAGGCAATGTCACGCGGGAGCTCGTTTTCGGGGATTTCATGGCGCGGCAGCTCTCGGCCGGCGGCACGAGAGCCGTAGACAGCGGTGGTGTACGAGTCATCGTTATCGGCGAGATCCAAACGCACCTTGCGCAGAGCCTGGGTCAGGCCATCGGTCGGAGTGGAGGTTCCGGTGGCCGCCGCCGACAGCGAGTGCGGGGTCGGAGTCTCGACTTTGGAAAGATGGACCATGGCGGCGATTGAATGCGCAGACAGAAGCAAACAATACTCGTAGTAATAGTCCTGAGAATACCGGATAGCAGTATACGTGTATGTATGTATGTATGTACAAACTCTGCAAACAGAGACACCGCCTTGGTTTTATAGCGCTCACGGCACACGGAAGGAGGCAGAAATACATGCGAGCTTTGGGTGGCAATCACTCCCACCGACTCCGAGTTATTGCCTGACGAAAGCAGCAGCTTGAGACACTCTTGCACTCTGAGCTTCCTGCAGCAATTGCGCTCTCTGATTCCATGACGTGTTCTTGGAGTATTGCATGTTCTCCGCATTTCATGATAGTATAGATATATTCTCAACCCCAAACCACGTTACCTTTGCCGCCTCACGTAAGCATGGCCCGAGGGGAAGCTGCCAGTTAGTGTGCTCCTTCCTGCGTAATACCACACGGAAAGGCTGCCGTCGTCACATTCTGCCTGCACGGCGAGCACATTAAAAAGAATGCGAATAGAATCAGAATGAGGAGAAAAGAGGACCGACCATCTATCTATAACAGCAATTAAGCAAGCCATTGTCACCGCCACGGCAACATTATGCACCCCTCCCCGCGCCACTGCCGCTTATACTGCACTGTAACCGCCCCGGGAGCCTGAGTTCTGCACCGTGCTGAGCACCTTGCGCGTAAACTCGTGCATCAAGAACGGGACATCGCGGATCGTGTCGCTATGGGGCAGCAGATCCCAGCCACGGGCGCCGTAGCGGGTGTAGTTGAGCCATGAGCCAAAGATCAGGTAGGCGCTGATGATCATAAAGGCCCTATTGCACGGGAAGAGAAGCGGTTAGCATGTGTGAATCTTGGCGCGCTAGTCGTCAGTCTCTCTCTCTGCACTTACAAGATGATGAACCATGTGAAAAAGCCCCAGCCTTGCGTGCCGTCTGCTTGTGGTACGGACCTGCACGCATACTTGCTCTTCCATGTGAGATGCAGCGTTCCCGTGACACCGGGGTCCTCGTTTTGGTAGCTGTCGAAGAGCAGAGCTGCGCCATCGTTGACAAACTGCCTTTCCGCATCCTTCTCGCCGTCCCGTGCCTTGCGCATCTTTTCCGCCTTGTTCTCCGCCGGTGAAGAGGTCGCGTTGGCGTACTCCACCTCGGCCTTCCACTCGCCCTCGAGCCCCGTCTTGTCCGTGTCGCACAGGAACCGCACCACCGTCTTCTTGGGGAGCTGCTCCTTGTGCGGCACGTCGAGAGGGAACACGCCGCCTGGAAGAGTGAGCAGGAACCCGTCTCCCCCATCCTCCTGTCCATTCAGCTTGGCTGTTGTGTACTCGAACGCCGCACCGCCAAACGACTCCAGTGCGCCAGCCAGCGGCACAGCTTCGCGGATATATGGCTCGGGGGCTTTATATTTGTCCTTGTCCTTTCCATCGCTATCGGATTCGGAGCTGGCACTCTTGTCGTCACCATCCGTGTGGAGAGCGCGCTGGACCGCACACACGCGCGTGCCCTCGGGACATTGTTCGCCGGCGGGGATGGAGCCGTCGTTTGCGCGCTTAAGAGGCGCGCACAGATCTATTGTGTACGTGGTGTTGTAGACGGCGTTGTTTTCGGAAATGGTCGTGACGACCGAGTGCGGGCCGCGCAGCGCCGAGAGGTCGTATTTGTGGTTATCGACGAGAATGTTGTCGCATTGCAGCGAGGCTGCAGCAAGCGTAGAGACCGGTGCCAAGAGCAGCGCCGTGGCAGCGGCGTTTTTCAGTGACCACTGCATGGTGATTGGTGCCGAGTATTGTGATGTCGTCCTTCTCTTCGAATCCGCGCGTATGGTTATTTGTCGAGAACCAGAAATGGTAGACAACGTTGGAGTCGATGCTATAGAGCAGGTGTTTCAAGTAGATATCGCAGTGATGTCGTTCGGCCGTGAGTTCGAAATGGGAAGATCGCCAGAGCTCTTTAGGCAGCTAAATGCTAAATCAGTGCTCGGTTAGCCAAGGTGAATGCTTAACTAAGGCTTGTCACAAGCTGCATATTTACGTACAATGCCAGAAATACTAGCTTGTGACCAAGATCGATAACAAGATTCGTTTCTCGCTGCAGCAAACAGCACAACTGCACTGACCGTCGATGTCTGGGTGGTTTGCAGGGATTAAAGAGAAGATCTCGGATTCTTGCCAGCCACAAAACTTCCAGAGAACTGTGCAAGTATGCCTGCTATTTGATTTGGGCTGATGATGCAGTCCAAGCTCACGCACGCATGACGGGTAAGCTTGCCCTGCGGCTTGCTTCATCATTTGAATCTCAGCCTCAGGTTTATGCGCCCCACATTGAGCGCAATGAGATGCGGTCACGTGTTCAGATCACGTGCCAGCTGCCGGACCTCAAGAACCACAAGAACAACCACTACATCACCACCATGAGCTGCACATGTCAAAACATAGATGAATTCATATTGAGTGCACATAAAAACGCTAAGTCACATAAAACGAACCACAGTAAACGCACATCGAAAAAAGAAAACATCAAAACCCATCGTCGTACAAGTAAAACGACACCATCCCCCAACAGCAACGTGCAGGCAGTATCGTGGGCGTTGCACACCATCTTGATAACTCCAAGACAAAAAAACCAATATAAAAAGCTCAAGCGCAGAATTCCCTCGAGGGCATATCAATAAACACGAAAGGCAAAGCTGCAAAGAAAAGCAAGAAAAAGAAGAAAGTCAGCAAGAAAGAACCCCCGGGCCCTTCGTATTTCGAGGTCCCGTTAACCACATAGACGCCGGCACCGACCAAGTAAAAGAAAACAAAGGTATAATGTAGAGAGATGCAAAAACGAAGATTAGAACGGAAAAAGAAAAGAGAAGAAGGAAGGTGAAAGAGAAGTGAAGAAGAGAAAAGAAGAGGCTGTAGAATATAATCAACAAGAACGGTATGCATCGCATACAATGAAGATGGCAGTGCAGATAACGACAGCAATCGTCAAGCCGGGCCAAGATGCCGAGGTCGGCTCTACATGCCTTGTTGGCTCATCATGGCATTCATGTTCTGCTGTTGGGCCGCCTGTTGAGCCGCATGCTGAGCCTGCTGGGCCTGCTGGGCCTGCTGTATCTTTTTCGACACAAACATACGCTGGGCGTGCAGGATGCATTTCTTTTTGATGCCCTCGGCAGTTTCGGCGGAGATGTTATCCATGCCGCCTACTTTGTTGCTCATGAGAGTCATGTGCTGCCGGTAGAGTGATGCCATATTCACCCGAATGCTTTCCTGTTCAGCCACCGATGATGTGCGGAGAATGTTCATTTGCTGCGGAGTCAGACCAACAAGTTGCTGGTGCTGCTGTTGTTGCTGTTGTTGTTGCTGTTGCTGCTGCTGCATCTGCATCTGCTGCAGTTGTTGTTGCATCTGAAGCTGCTGCATCTGCGCCATGACTTGAGGCTGCTGCTGCTGCTGTTGTTGTTGAGCGGCTGCGATTTGTTGCGCCATCTGCTGCTGAGCTATCTGCTGTTGCTGCTGGGCGGCCATTTGTTGCTGAGCAGCCATCTGGTTCTGTTGCTGTTGCATGAGCATAGCTTGCAGATTAGGGTTTCCATTTTGCATGCCCTGCTGCGCGCGAGACGCCATCTGTGCCCGAAGCTGGGCCTGCATCTGTGGCGTCATCTGGCCCGCCTGCATTGCGTTCATAGACATGGCGTTGGCGTATTGTTGCGCCAGGAGCTGTTGCTGCTGCTGTTGCTGGGGGGTGAGCCCGGGAATCATGCCCTGTTGACGGAGGGCAGCTAGCTGTTGTTGTTGCTGCTGCTGCTGTTGCTGCTGGACAAGTAGACGTTGATGGAACATTTGCTGTTGCGCAGGAGTCATAGGCTGGCCAGCTCCGTTCATCATGCCGTTAGCCATGTGCTGCTGTTGCTGTTGCTGAATGATGCGCTGTTGAGTCACTTGATGCTGGGCAGCAAGTTGTGCCGCCATACGAATGTTGCCCGCCATGCCTGGCTGGATGTTTCCGTTAACCATCGTAGGCGTGCCCATTGCTGAGCCGTTGGCCATCATGGCCGGAGGCGGGCTGGCTTGACTCATGCGCGGTGTTTGCGCCGAAGCGGCACCCACGACGGGTGTTCGAGCAGGGACCATGGTTGGCGTAGCATTTGCCATGTGCGGTGTGCCTTGGCCATGACTCTGGTGACTGCGGGCCGACATGCTAACCGACATGGGAACCGCATGAGACTGCATAGCCGATGGGGGTCGAGGAGGACTGCCAGCCATGTTTGAGCCAGTCTGCTGCATCGAAACACCGCCAACACGAGGGGAAGAGACCTGGATGGGAGTTCCATTGCGAACCACGGGTGAAGACGCCATTTGTTGGCCAGGTTGGCCGGAGAACCGCATCGCGTTTCCAGAGACGGGAATACCGTTGATGGGCATGTTCGGCATGGTAGGAGTAGCGTTTGGAGGGGCGCTCTTTGGCATCTGAGGAGTGCCTTGAGGTTGAGGAACCATTTGGGCGGCGGAAGATGTAGGAGTTTGGGTTTGTCCCTGGGATTGGGCTGTTTGTAATGATTGTTGGGACTGAATTTGGGGCTGCGCCTGACCGACAAGCTGCTGCTGCCCTTGTGGCACCATAGGTTGGTTTTGGTTGGCGCGGGCCATGTTTTGTGATTGGGCCTGTTGTTGCTGCTGCTGCTGCTGCTGCTGCTGCTGCAATCTCGCCTTCATCATAGCAGCAGCCTGGGCCTTCTTCTTAGCAATGGCTTCCTTTTGCGCGGCCTGCACCTTCTGGCTGTGTTGTCGGTCAGATTCCAGGGCCTGGGCGCGTTGCTGCTCTGCTTGCTCCATCTGTTGTTGCAGGCGTTGTTGTTCGGCACGGCGTTGGTTTTCTGCGGCCTTGGCCTTCTCTTCGGCCCGTTTTTCTTCCTGTGCCTTGCGAATATCGGCCAAGCGTGTGAAGCGCTCAAAGGTTTTGGACGCAGCGGATGAGTCCGCATCGCCGTTGGAGTTGGCGTTTTGTGCACTAGATGAGGTGGGACCCAGCCGCTCATCCAGAACAAGCATGTAGCGCTCGTGGTCGGCAATGAATGCTTCGTCGGCAGCCATCTCGGCGACGGTACGCTTGCGACCCTTGGGTTGCGGAACAGGTTCTGAATGTTTAGAGTGTGAGAAGGCCTCCAGAAGCAAAATCATATCAGAAGCGCTCTTGACAGGCTCCAGGAAAAGCTTTGGTGTAGTTTGCAAAAGAATGGTAGCTTCTACTTGGCGAGCGTTGGCGCCGTCCAGCTCCATGCGTTCTCCTTTTTGGCGTTTTTGTGGCGGCATGGCCGTCGTCGGAGTTGGTGGGACGACGCCGGCGGGAGTGGGAGGAGGGTTGGTAGAGTTGGCAGGTGTAGTGGCTTTGATGAGCAAGTCCGACGACAGAGTTTCTGGCGTGGGCAGCATGACGACGGTGTAGATCTTGAGCCTATCGGTGCCATTCTTGTTTTTCGAGGTGTTTTCGCTTTTGACCTTGTCCTTGGCTTCGTCCTGTGAGGCGCCGTCGCCCTTTTTCGACACCGGGTTCTCGCTCAGAAAAGGCGTGTAGGGCGATGGCGTGACAAAGTGGTTGTAGTTGTGAATAGACGCCTGCGAGGCCTTTTTCTCTGCCAGTTCCTGCTTGGAGTTGTCGCTTTCTTGCTCTGCCGATCGGTGGTCATGGAGTTGGACGATGAGACATCCGTCATAGAAAGAGACGCCGGCTTGGGTGAAGAAGATCATGAGATCGTGGGGGATAGTGGATGATTTGAGGTGCTGCAAGAATATTCTCATCGGCGACTGATACGAAAACACGCCTTCTTGCTGGTCGAATCTAAAGTATGTCGGGTGGAGATGTACGATCAATGATGGTGGCTTGCCGGCGTGTTTCTGGAGGATGTATTTTCCTGATATATCTGAAGCAGGCACGGCAGTTAGTACAGCTAGAAACGTGGAGTTGGCAGTGGTCGGCCATAAAACGTACCATATGGCAGACGTTCGAGACTTCGTAGCTCGGTGGTTTCGGCCGGAAGTGAAGCTGAAGGAAGGCCGGCGCTGTTCCGTAAGCTGCGGCCTGGGAACTGTGCACCATTTTCTTGGCGAATCTTGATATTGGGAGGTTTTTGTAATACTTAAATTAAAACATCCTTCACCATCTGTAAAACCTGTAATAAACCAAGGATCAATTACACCCTTTAAATCTTTTGTTATATCTACATTAGCAAGATTTGTAGGAGAAACCTCACA
>JAXHKQ010000192.1:0-37675 GCA_038407185.1 Chalaropsis ovoidea | reverse complement strand
AACCCTAACCCTAACCCTAACCCTAACCCTAACCCTAACCCTAACCCTAACCCTAACCCTAACCCTAACCCTAACCCTAACCCTAACCCTAACCCTAAAGAAATACTTCCTAGTTAGTGTAACCAACTGAGAGTCCACACTGATAGTGAAAACCAGCGGAGTGTAGGAAGTGGTGACAGAAACAAAACCTTTCATAGCATTCTAGGTAGAGGCTTTTTAGTTTCTATTACCGTCTAAGGAACACGTCTACCCCCACAAGGGTCTGCGACCCTTAGACGCGTATTGTCACGTGCACGTAGATTTCCCCGTCTAGTAGTCAAAACAGCTACGACTGTAACTTAGAAATATAAACCAATCTATCTTTTATCTTACTAGTACTAACTTTCACTGATCGCAATACCTTACAGTTTCCTTTTCCCTCTCATTGAATAAATCTGTCAACTAGCCTATGTCTATCTACCTGACACGTACTGACATACTCTTCATATAGCAATTATCGTTACTTAAAAGTAATATTTCCAAAGTACGTAGTAAGTCAACTATAACTAATGTATCTTGACTCGTATGTTACTACTAAGCTATACTCTTAGATGCTTATACAACATCTAGCCTTAGATAGAAAGGATCTTATAGTCACCCTCGTAATGTCCGTCAAACTTGACCTTGACATCGACATGGACCCAGATCTCGTTTCCGTTCTTGAGATAGAGTCGGAGTTCACCTGAAGCAAGGAAAACGTCGATCTTGAGAACGATACCATCCTTGAGATTTCCGTAGACGGTTCCAAGGCTGATTCCAAGAACACTAACGCTCACTCCGACCTCGAAAGTGTCGGTATCGACGTAGCCAGTTATCTTGATATTGTTAGACTCGTTCAAAACTACGAGTTCGTAGTGCTTAACATACCTTGAGAGGGCCAAACGACCAGTCGATCTCTCTGCGACCCTGGATGTCTCCAGGAGGCAGATTGTGGGTAACTTCAATCTGCGTAGCAGTCCAAACATTGTCACCCTCCTTAGGGGCAACAAGGTTAACGATAGCACCTTTGTCATTTGTCAGTATGCTTCTACTCGTCTTTGGTTAGTATGATTAACTCACCAACGTTCTGATCAGCTGCGTGCGACATGTTGACTGGAATGGGTCGGGTGGATGATTTAAGTTAAGTTGGAAAGAAAAAGGTGTTGTAGTAGTAAAGGTTGAATGAAGTTATAGTTTGTGTTGCTTGGTTCAAACTTTCTCGTCTTAACGTGTGAGAGAATGCTCTTTATATACTCGTTTGAGTACAGCTTCATACCAAGCATGTCTTTTTGCCCAACGATTATGAGAAGGTTGAATGTATAGCGACTTTTTGACTCGACGTGATGATCCGCTGACTTTCAGGTCGTTCCAAGCGCAGATCATTACTTTCAATGAAGAATAACGTGTAAGTGTTGTAGTGCTAGGATTCGCTGTGTATACATTGTGCGGTCTTACAGGTAGTAGTGCGTGTCTCAGATACCCCTGTGTTCTCGAAAACCAGTAAGCTTTACATCTATAGATTTTCTTCACTCCAATTCTAGCTAGTTTGCAGGCGCATGTCTTAGTTCATAATGCATTGTTACTACCTACGCCTCGACGAAATAGGTAATGCATTGTATATGTAGTCATTCCTGTTTTTAAGTGAATCATTTGTACTGTAGAATAGATCTACACTCTTAGCGCTGCGGTAAGTCAAAAACACGGATTTCAAGTATGAGATCTGAAACCTCCCGTGCAATTATTCTTGGAGTACGCTGTATCAAGCCAAGTACGTGATGTGATGTAGCTTACATGAGTGAGTGAATAGGTTATGCCACTAGGCTATGAGGATTGTACGGTGCTATGTAGACCATCTCTCGTGCGCAAGATGAGGCTAGATCGAGTTATATAAACAACCATGTTTCCGAGATGCAGTGAAGGTGAATGAGAATGAGGCCTCGTGTGTACGGTGCGGGGGATTCAGGCCTCATAGATGCGGTGCGGGGGATTTGGCCCCCCTCGATGAGCCGTAGGTGAGTCAAGACCCATAGATGCATTGCAAGTCAGTCAGCCCTCAGAGATGCGGTGCGGGTGAGTCAAACCTGAATATGAAAACAAGAGAGACAAGGAGGTGAAAGAGGCAGAAATCTGCACATAGAGCGCCAAGTGGCCTGTCTTCGAGTTGGAGGTAGCTCAGAAGGAGTGATGTAACGTGCAGACACTCGCTGCCAGGATATCCTATTGTCTAGCAGATGTTCGAGCTGTAAGATGTGGCCCATTTCCTAAACAGTACTCTTATTTCCCACGCAATAAATCCTGCTCTCCAAGCTGTAGAAAAGAAGCCTCATTGGTCAAATAGGAAGAGGCCTCGTAGCCAATCCGTGTAATACCAATGCAGCATAAAGGATTACGTGGAAACAGGGCGATAGTATTTACTCATAGCAGGGAAACATGACCATATTATCCAGTCACTTACAAGAAACTAGGAAGGACTATAGCTTCGGCCGCTAGTCGCTATACACTCAACTCTAGGCCCGAGGGCAGCGTCTATAGAGCCACAACGCATGAGTTCTGTTTTGTGATAAACTACGCTCACACACATGAAGGTCCCTCTCACAATTAGGAAGACGCACATATTAGAGTAGGTTGCATCAAGTAGTATTTCCAATATACTCAAACGCTATGCAGATCGCTAGGTGAGAGAAGGGCTCCCGCGGGCTCTGTTACTCTGATTTCGTCAAGGCCTCATCTACATTTCCGCTCGCAAGTTTGTTTATCATCCATGAACTACGATCTCTCTAATACAATCAGAGCTTCTCCACTAGGGACGCCTAAGGTAATACGGTGGAAACAGACAGAGGAAAGTCCGTTGAATGCTGTCCTTCCCACAACTATAGGCGCTGTACAGGGCCGTCGCATCCGCATCTGTAGATGTCTCATAAACAGACCTCAATAGACCGTCAACCTAGACACACAGAACGCACTGAAACAATCAAGTCGGAAAGATTTCAAATCAATGTCCTTTCTTCATCCGAAAAACGGTACAATCTTCAATCACCCCAAGCACACTCGGGGTCAACGCTGACTATAGATCCATGCTCACATCACATCATGAACCCCAGCATGCAGTGAGAAGTCTCGAGGTCTCCGCAAAGACATTTGATTCGCTATCTGTAGAGCGGTCTAGTACACAAGTGTACTCATTCGGCGAGCTTTGGGGTGAACTGAGACCGTCGGATACCTCTCACATCCAAGCTTGGGTTCCTTTAGAACTGTTGCATGCCAAATCGCACCTTGATAAAATGGCTATGTCCCAAGGTTCCCTCTCAAGGCTTCGATCATAGCATCTCTACTCTCATATCACTTCTCCAATTTCACAGACAGCTCAGCAGCAATGTATGCCTCCAGACTTTGGTGGCTATTCGTTTTCATTTCAGGTTGTACCCTCGCAAAGGGTCTCCCTGATGTCGAGGCCGCGGACGCGCAGAAGCCCACTCTAAAACTACCCTGGGGAACTTACGAAGGACATCCCTTCACGAGCGATCCTAATGTAAGTGACAGAGCATCGTATGCACAGAATATGTAGAAGACTGACTTGACTCTGTGCTAGATATACCTTTTCGAAAATGTGAGATTCGGTGCTAAGCCTCTGCGGTTTGGTGCGCCAGAATCTCCATCATGGACCAATTCTTCGGTTCAGTCCCCTTCTGACGGACGAAGTTGCATACAGATTGATCCGACACGACTGACCAAGCCACCCGGCGGAAGATCTCCCCTTGACGACCCTGCTGACTCGGACACCAAGACAAGCGAGGACTGTCTATTTCTTGATCTTTATGTGCCCAAGTCGGTGTTAGAGAGCCAGAGTGGCACACTAGCACCGGTGGTTGTATGGATATACGGGGGCGCCTTTGCTTTTGGAAGCAAGAACCAGCTCGGTCCGCTCTATACTGGACAATCCATTGTGAGAGAAAGTGGCTACCAGACCATCTTCGTCACTGGAAACTATCGAGTAGGTGCCTACGGCTGGCTGGCGGGTGACTATATGCAGAAGGCCGGCCAGCCAAACGCCGGGCTGCACGACCAAGCTTTGCTTTTCGAATGGGTTCGGACCTACATTGGCCAAGTGAACGGGAATAACACACAGGTGTCTGCATTCGGCGAATCAGCCGGAGCAGGTTCAATTCTGCACCATCTGGTTCGAGAGGGTGGTACCAGAGACCCCATGTTCAGCCAGTTTGCCATTCAAAGTCCCGCATTTGAATGGGCATGGGACAACTCGCCAGGCGGCAAGCTGGATAAGATCTACAAGAACTTCTCGAGTCTCGCTGGTTGTGGCCACTCATTCGACATTGACTGTCTCAGGGCGTCGAAAAACCTTTCTGCTGCCAACCAGGTCCTGTTCAACACTGTGAGACAGACAGGGCTGTTCCCAGTTGGCCCGGCCGTAGATGGGGACTGGGTGAGGACACTACCAACTATTTCCTTCTTGAACGGTATGTACCTACCCTTGGCCATCTTGACCAACGCTGTGTAGGAAGCTAACAAGGTAGTACAGGCCATTTCTGGAAAGGAATCAAGTCCACCATCATTTCGCACTGCTTGAATGAAACTGCATCGTTCACCCCGAAAGGAATCACATCTCAAAACGCTTTCAACGGCTTCCTTGCCACCTTCCTCCCTGGAGATAGTCTCAAGGATCAGCGAGAAAAGATTAGTCGGCAATACGATTGCGAGAAGATTTTCGGTGGTGACTGGACAGCATGTGTTGCAACAGTCATTCGCGACGCCTCCTTCACCTGCAATACTCGAGACCTCTTCACGGCCTATGCCAAGAAGTCACACCTGATGAGGTATGGTTATCCCTGGCAAACGTTCGCCTACCATGCAAGTGATCTGGTCGCCTTATTCTCCAATACGTTCGAGGAAGCAGTTGAGCTGTTGGTCAAAAACGGTCTGGAACGTGCAGCGGCGAAGATTTACGCTAGGCCACTCATTAACACAAACGTTTCCGCGGCATTCCAAACCTACTTTGCCTCGTTTGCGCTTTCGGGTGACCCAAACGGGTTGGACATGCCACCAGTTCCTCGTGGTCCGGCCCCCGTCTGGACGATCGCAGATGGCTCTGGCGATGATCTCACAAATGTTCTTCAAGTACAAATTCCTAGTGGCCAAGCACCATTTTTGCTCGTCTCGGATGATCAGAACTCGAAACAAGCGTGCAATTTTTGGACGAACTTGGCGACTGAAATTGCCTCCTCTCAGAGCTTGGAGGAGCAAATCTCCAAGCAACACATTGAGCTATAAAGGTTACATCTGTTCTCTTTTAAGGGGAGAGATACTTACTCAAGTACATTAGCTAGGCTCCGTGTTACACTGTGGAAGTGGTGGTTTCGTTTCTTCGGGATGTCACATGCCACTCTTTCAGGAGGAAGGTGGCAAGGATATCGTCTGTGTTTAAACGCATTAACATTAGTCTGACAGGGATATATGCCACGTTATTTTTTGCGGGGTTTTAGTCTTGATTGATAAACAAAAAGCAGATTGATAACACGATAAAAGCTAGGAAATTAACACCTACTCATCCTTAAACTCGACTAGTACTGTTCCTGCCTTGCAAATGTCACCTGGCTGATGTGCGAGTTTCTTTACTACCCCATCCTGCGGAGCCTTGATCACAGTTTCCATCTTCATCGACTCAATCACAACTAATGTGTCGCCTCTCTTAACTTTCTGGCCTTCTTCCACGGCGACTCTAAGAATCTTGCATGGCATTGGCGCTGCAACGCTTCCGTTGTCCTCTTTGATCCCTAAGGCCTCGTCGAGCCATGGCGGGTTTGAGAGCTGAAGTTCGTGTTTAAGGCCATGTTGAAACACGACAACGGTTGTTTTGTTCGGGTATGTTGTATGGGTTACCACGTTGCTGGTGATTCTCTGCTGTGGAAAGAAGGTTGTGAGCCCAGATGTGGCAGCAGAAGGCAGAGACGGGGGAGAGGAAGAAGGAGAAGGACAAGGAGAAGAAGGAGAAGAAGCGAGACTCTTGTACGACCGAGTCTCACACTGGCCGTTGCTCTGCACAGTGACATCGGCATCGAATATACCATGGCCGGTTTGACTGAGAGTGACTGTCGCTGTGACATCGCTCTCGTTTCTAGAGTCGAGAACTTTGAGGCTGAAACTTCTTCCTCCAACACCAGGCGAGTCTTCTGAAAGTGCTAAGCCGCCAAATCCGAGACTGGCGCCGCGAGACCTTGTGAGAGACTGGGGCTGTGCGTCATCTCTGGCGAGAATCAATGCGAGGGCGCCTTGTATGAATACTTCGTCGTTGTAGAGCGGCGCTGCAAACAATTCCTTGTGGTGCTTATCAATGAATCCTGTTTCAACATCACCCTGAACAAAGGCCGGAGACTGGCATAGTCGCTTCAGAAACTCAATATTGGTTCCAAGCCCAACAACTTCATATTCGGCCAGTGCGCGTTCCAGCTTCTGGATTGCAGTCTCGCGATTCTCAGCTCGCACAATCAACTTTGCAATCATGCCGTCGTAGGCTTCTGTGACGGTATCACCTTCCCCAAAGCCAGCGTCAATGCGGACATCTTGATTTGTCGTCGGGGTTCGCAGATGGATCAGCTTCCCGGAATCAGGCATAAATCCGTCCTCCGGTTTTTCGGCATAGATTCGAGCTTCAATGGCAGCGCCTCTAGCAGCCATGTTCTCCTCGATTTGGCTTTGAGTCAGCGGCAGCTTCTCTCCAGAAGCAATGCGCACTTGCCACTCCACCAGGTCTGTGCCGGTCACCATTTCGCTGACTGGATGTTCAACCTGTAGCCGGGTGTTCATTTCCATGAAGAAGAACTGACCAGAGTCCTTATCCAGTATAAACTCCACGGTACCAGCACCGACATAGCCGACGGCTAAAGCTGCCGTCCGGGCTTTGCTCCATAAATCAGCCCGTGTGGAGGGATCAAGGTGTGGGGCCGGAGACTCCTCAAGAATCTTTTGATGGCGTCTTTGGACACTGCAGTCGCGCTCGCCCAAGGCTACACAGTTCCCGTACTTGTCAGCAAATATCTGCACCTCCACGTGGCGAGGCCGTTCGATGTACCGCTCAACAAGCATGACTTCACCGCCTTCGCCAAAGCTGGCATTTGCCTCTGCTCGAGCGCTCTGTAGCTGGGCCAAGAATTCATTCTCAGTCTTGACAATACGCATGCCCTTGCCGCCACCGCCACGCACGCTCTTCAGGAGAACGGGAAACCCGACATTTCTGGCATGTCCTAGGAGCTCGGCTTCTCCCTGTTCGGGGCCATGGTACCCTGGTACACAGGGCACTCCGGAAGCCTCCATGATTTCTTTGCTCCGAGCCTTATGGCCCATATCAGCCATAGCTTGCGCGGGCGGGCCTACAAACACAATCCCCTCTTGCTCACAGCGAGCGGCGAAGGCCGGGTTCTCGGAGAGGAAGCCGTACCCAGGGTGCAAGGCCTGTATGCCATGTGCCTTTGCCAGGCGTATTATTTTCTCGCTATCGAGATACCCCGTAGCCGAGCCGAGATTGAACGAATAAGTGCCGACGGCCGCGTGTTGAGAAGAGGCATCTGGGTCAGTGTAGAGAGTTGCGGTTTGGATTCCGAGTCTGTGGGCGGTTCTATGGATGCGGAGGGCAATTTCTCCCCGATTGGCAATCATAAGCGACGTGATGGGTGTGATGGACGCATGGCCAGACGAGATTGTATTGGCAGCCACAGAGTAGTTTCGGTGGTGTAGAGACAAGTGTCTGGCATGAGATTTAAGAGACCGCATTAAGATTGCACAAATATTGACGCGTTGATGTATTAAGTATAAGAGGCTGAGGGGACAGAACGGGATGATTTTTAATGTCGGGAATGAGGACAAGTACGGGGACCGGTGGTGGAGAAGTGTGAATACAATGATATGAGTTTGAGCAGTTCTCTCCCTAGAAGCCCTTATTTATATGCTAGCACTGCAGCCTGCTCCAAGCACAGTTGTTGTCTTGCCGGGTTTGGAGATGCTGTCCTCGTGACAGTTCAGTTCCAAAGCCGTAGAGACGGTTGATTAGGGTGAACACAAAGCCGCGTTTACCCGATATTGTTCTCCAACAAGCCGCAAGGGGGTTCGATAAGGGTTAACGAGACAAGGGTTAATACGTCATGCTATCCTCACGTTTTAAGCCTGCAAGTCAAGAAGGGAAGCAAGCGCAGCAGGAGCTTGACAGCGGAAATCGTATTCCGTGCATAAAACATGCCAATCTGCTTTTGTCATCTCTTCACGACTTGGCAGTCCAAAGCCGTGTTAGTTGGCCTGATCAGGAGCATCGTCAAGGCTCCAAACGGCCTCCGTCTCTATATAGTCGCCGTGGTCTGGATGATGCCAGTAGAGTTGTCCAGTAGCTCTGTCAGCCAGTCTCTCAAAGCCCCCCGGATGTGATCTGTCATCATCCTGTGCGTCGTTCCAGATTGGCAGACCACTGAAGAACTCCCTATTCTGCGTGCTTAACCCGCCGATAGGGGACTGGAGCGCCAATTTAGCCTGGCACCGCCTCCAGCCTTGTGTCAGAAGTCGGTACAAAGCAAAACGCATGGTGGTCGTGGTGTTCTCGGATGGGACGACCCAGCAATCAACAGGGCAGTCAGCGCGCACTATGTCAACGGAGTGTATTGCCCTGAACTGGAGGAGCAGCAAGGTGTTGCCATCGTAGCAGAACACTTGAGGGCATGTGTATTTGTCGGCATATCTATCAATGGCGCGGTTGAGAGTTAGTTAAAAGTCGTATAAAGGTAATAAAGGAATATAATATTTCTTTTTTGCTTGAGCGCCTGGTATCCTATCCATTAAAACGGTGCAAGGTAACAGAAACAAGGATATCGACATCGACATCCACAATAGATAAGTACATACCCACGCAACTCCTGGGAAAGACGGGACTGTTGTCCTCCAGCTCTAAGACTTCCTCTCATCCAAGGGCGGTACTCAAGAAGGTTTCGCTTTGTTTCACCTATAGCTATAGGGATCTTGTGACCGCCAATGTCAACTGAGAAAACCATATCAACAACTTTGGAAGTGCCTATTCCCTAAAGTGGGCGGATTTGGCAAGAGTGTGTCACAAGTGGAAAGAAATTCCAGGCAGCAAGGACAACGTTAACAACCTTAGTGTTGAACCAGTTCTCAAAGTCAGCCTCCGTCTCAAGACGCCAATGACGGGAGTTGGGACGCCGTGCTGGCTGCTCTAGGCGAAGATTGTCATCGTCGAGCAGCGGTAGAAAGCCAGCGTCATAGTTGACGTGAGTGACTCCGTTGTCATCGACTGTAGAGTGATTTATCAAGTGAGTAATAGGCGGATACCCATTTGCCCACGTTTTGTTGGAAGCAGAAGTGAACAAGAGATTTTTTTTGGTATTGACCGGGTTCTCATGGACAAGGTCCAAGACTGTCGTGATATCCATATCTGCTTTGCTGTAAGTGCCATGTAGGGGGAGAGAATACCGCAATACGGTATACATGAGTGCGTGCAGCAGAGTGAAAAGGGCTAACTGGGGTACTAGATATAGGGTGATTCTTTGTTTGCCGTGGCATAGGGACAAAGTGACACGCATAGCGACATATCTTCATCGTGAGATTTAATTTGGCTATGGCAAATACGACCTCCTATGCCATTCGGATGAATGCAGTGCGCTGTTTGTTTTCATGGCCAATCTAGCTGTAACCGCCGACGTTAGGTTTATGGTGTCTCTGTGTAACCATGTAGTATACTTGATTAGGGGTACTTCTGTGAAGATGTAAGTAGTATAAGATTGGGCAAGCACAACCAAACGAAAGATCAAATGAAGTGTAAGTCTGTGTCACGTCACATGCTGTGCAAGTGAAAAGATGATGATAGGCTAGTCGAAAAAAAAGTTCTATTGTTCATCCCGAGTGCTGCCTAGCTACTATCTCGTCACGTGACTGGTGGATGGCCTTAATCATTCAATGAATGTTCAAACATTCAAGACTTCAAAGACAAAAGCAAAGCAACCATTTAATCATATTGCTGCCAGCTGCGCAAGCCTCACCTCCATCCAAATTCTAACGCCTCCCGTTCATTCAGCATAGCTCGGATATCGTCACCCATTCCAAACATCGATAAAACTCACCCACATGCCTCCATTTTCTCAGCAGCTTCGTACAATGGACGGTCACATTGCCGATTTCAACAAGATATGGAGTCCCCCAAAACCGGGCGAAGGGCCACTGAAAACCATTGTAAGTCTGTCCGCTGTCTGTCTGCCTGCTTGTTGATTGGACCCTCCTCGCCTCCTCGTCGTTGTAGCTAACTTCTCTCATCGAGTCCTTTCTTTACAAAGATCAAATCATCACAGCATCGGGCTACACTCCTGACCCCATCCACTACAATGTCCTACGCCTAGTGGTAGACCTAAATTACCTCAAGAAGACTTGTTTTCCAAGGAAAATCGTCTTGAAGATGGAAAAAGAAGACTGGGCTGAAGAGTTTGATGTCGAAAAGACAACGTATGACAGGCTTCGTGCGCTGCAGGGCATCCACATCCCCAAACTTTTTGGCGAAATTGAATATGAAGGCTACCGCGCTCTGATTCTCTCAGATATCGGTGGACATGCGCTCTCAACAGCGGCGGGCACCGTACTTCATCCGCATGAACTTGAACCGTTGGTTCACGAAGCGATATCATCGCTCAGTGCTCACGGCGTAATACACGATGACACAAGGCTGGATAACTTCCATCTAGTAAAAGAGAACGGAAAGTATAAAATCATGATTGTGGACCTTGAGATGGTGATGCTGGGCTCACCGGGAGAAGACTTGACAATTGAAACCGGGGATAAGACCCAGTTGCTAATGGACTACTACCGCGATCGGATAAAGTCATCAGCTAGGAATAAATTAGTTTGCGGATAGTCAAGTCAAGTCAGTCACCAATCGAGATTCCATCATTGAGCTTGCTATAGCTGCCATGAAAAATATACTACATCACCATACAACGCCTTGTATCCAACTGGATTGTAGGTGTGTTATTACTTGAAACAGTTGTTCGGTGTCAGTCACATTCTCTGCACCATTGCCTCGATATCCTTTTGCAGTCCAAAGTCTAAATCAGAAGAGCCCTCTTCAACAACCCAAAGCTTTCCTAGCTGCTGCTTGTCCCGTGTTGTCTGATTCAGCACCTCGCAGGCGGCGCCTACAACTAGTAGGCCTGGGGGTCTTGAGCCCTCGGCCTCAATAGATTGCGCTACATAGCCCAGAGTAGTCCTTATAATTCTTTGGTCTGGACAAGTTGCACGTTCTATCACGGCGCAGGGAGTGTCCAAGGGGAATAATCTTCTTTCCACCAGTGTCGCTTCAGCCTGGGCAGCAGTGTGTTCAGAGGGAAGATAGGTAGTTAGCTCTTCAACCAGGTTCTTAATGCGATGCAAGGCCATGAGAAAAACAACAGTCCGGGTGGACACAAACTCTGGTGGGGCCGGGGCCGCACCCTTTTTGCCAGTGCCCGTGCAAACAAGCACTTGATCGGAAACGTCTCGTTGCGTAGCTGGTATCCCGGCAAATAGAGGTGCGGAAAGGGCAGAGGTGATTCCCGGAAGAACAGTAACATCGTTGCCAGCACCATGTTCGCGGAAGAACATGACTTCTTCGCCACCGCGGCCGTATATGTACGGGTCACCCTGTTTCAGGCGTAAGACGGTCTTTCCCTCAGCCCAAGCCGTAATGGCAAGTGTATGTAGTTCAGCCTGTGCAGCGTCGGCATTGCCAGGGAATTTACGCGCAATTGTGACAGGCGTGCGACGGGGGATCAAGGCCAAAACACCGGCGGGCACGAGCTTGTCTGCCAAAATCACGTCTGCAGCTTGAATAGCATGAAAGGTAGCACGAGTAAGGAGGTCGGGATGTCCGGGTCCAGAGCCGGCCAGAATGATTCTACCACGGCGAACAACAGGTGCGTGCAGTGTTGTTGGCGCGGCGTTTTGTGGCCCTTCGTCTTTTACTCTTGTTTGATCGGGCGCTTCGGGCGCGCCAAGAACAATGTCGATTTCGGCATCGCTAACTTGGCATAAACGTTTCAACGGCCAGTACTCGCAGACTTGTGACAGCCATCGCAGTTTCCGGCCTTTCAACGCGGCATCTGATCCCTCTTTGACGAGTTTATTAAAGGATGCTGCTTGATCTGTAGTTTCTTCGGATTCTTCAGCCGCGCTTGTCGATACAGATGGTCCCCCCTTGGCGTCGTCATCTTTTTTTGCTTCTTCTTCTTCTCCTTCCTCTTCTTGGATTATTCTCCTTCGTATGGAGCCAAGTTTGGCGCAGGCGCTGCCGAGACCAGTCGGGAGCGAAGAAGCAATATCGCGGCGGATTCGAGAGGCCAGTTTACAGCCATTTCCGTTGGTAGTAACCCCGATTTGAAGAGCGCCGTCAGTGTGCACGCTAAGTAGGGACAGGGTACAGAGATCCGGGGCATCGACAACATTGACGGGAATGCGATTTGCTCTGCAGAGATCGGATATGTGAGCACCTAGAGGGAGGATAGAAGAAGTCAGAAGCGTGCGTGGCCAGAACAGCCGGGACGGCGGCAGCAAGGTTGGGAGAGACGCACTTTCGGGGTTCCCTGGACCACGGACAACAAACACGGCATCAACCACCTCTTTGACTTCATGCCGGCCAAGCGTAAAGAGAAACTCGTCTCGGAAGTCTTCCTCAATCCATTGCACCTGGTCTTCGTCCACCAGCTTCTGGAGCGTAAAGTGCAGAGGTGCAGAAGGGCCCGGGGAGGGGCCGATCACAATAACAGAAGCCCCCGCCGCAAGAGACTGCACACAGCGGCTTGCTGCAAGAGGGGCCAGGCCAACAATCAGATGTACGTGGCCGGTACATTGAAGTGCTGCGAGGAGAGGCATGATAGATCTATATTGTAGATGTCGCCCAAGGATCGCGGGTCCCGTGAAAGATCAGGTTGGATCGTGAAGAAATATATCACAGCGCCCATGCATGAGGGCCGCCATTGTTAAATACGATTCGCGCCGTGCGTTTTAAACAAGCTCCTGAAAAGAAAAGTTGTTAGCTTAGTGTGAATGGATGGATGGCGAGCACCAATGTCCAAAAACGTCATCGGCGGAATGCGCCATCACTAGCCAATCAGAAGTGGCATATTGCGACCGAGGTGGGCGGGGGCCCATGGCCACAAGCGGCACGCCATCGCCGGCTACGGCGTGGGTATTTTAGAGAGGCTTTGGGGTGTTTTATAGAGGCCTTGGGACATTTTGGGAAAAGAATTCTTCCCCTTGTGATTGTTGCCGTTGTTGTGTGTCTTTCCAAACGAATGGATTATGTAAGCTATGTACCGAATAACCCTTATCGGGTGTGAGTTCGTGAACCCTAGCATGCCACGTCACGTTTCACAAGGCTCAAAATAACTCGTCCCACTTATTCTCCCCAGCCTTGCAAAAAAGTTACGACAAGGCTGGCGACCATCACAATCAGAAGCTCAACCAACACCAACACAACAACAACATCTTGCCGGTTTGCGCGCTGCGCCACTATTCATTATTTTGATTTCCCTCCGCCCACCCAACAACTCCTCATCTTCTCTCGTACCGCTGCCAATTCTCAACCTTCAAGCAACACCACAGCATTCATCTTGTTTCAGGCGTCTCGATAATGCCCAACTCCCGCTCCCCAACCCCATCGCGCAGCAGGTCGCACTCATGCTCCCGGTCTGCGTCGCATTCCCCGTCCAGGTCTCACTCATCGAACCGCCTTCACTCACGCTCTCGCTCGCGCTCAAAATCGGCTTCTCGCAGCCGGTCCCTCTCTCGTCATCGCGGTGCTTCCTATTCGCAATCACCAGATTCACACCGAGGCCGCCGTAGACGGTCAAACTCGGGTAGCACCGACAGAAGCAGATCTAGAAGTATTGGTGGTAGCAGGAGCAGGTCCAGATCCATATCCAGGTCCAGGTCCAGGTCCAGAAGCTGGAGCCGCACTCGATCGCCTGAACGTCAAAGCAGCAGCACCAAGATTGTTGTGGAGCGTCTGACCAAGAATGTTAACGAAAGCCACCTCCGTGAGATTTTCGCTCAGTTTGGCGACATTGATGATTTAGATCTTCCCAAAAGCAATGGTAAGTCTTGTGTGTGGCAGCGGCCTTCGCAAATCCGGTATTTTGCAGACAAACAAACATCTGTCTCTTTTTTTCTTCTTCTTTTTGCTAACTCATTCACTTTACTCAGTCGGTGTAAACCGTGGGACAGCATATATTCTTTACTGCAACGAAGAAGATGCTGAAGCTGCCATTACACACATGCACGAAGCCCAAATTGATAACGCTACAATCAATGTCTCGATAGTTCTCAAGGGCTCAAAACTCCACCACATGCCGCCGCAAGCCCAGCTGGGCAGCTCCTCGGGCCGGAACAGCCGCAACCGCAAAAACAACGGCGGTGCTGGTGCGGGTGCGGGTGCTGGTAGTTCCCGGGGTGGTCCTCCAACTGGCCCTCGGGGAGGCCGAGGCAGCGGTCGTGTACGGGACAGGCGTGGCGCTGATGTTTACCGCCCTAGCGAGGGTGACAGAATATCAAGTACTGTATCTCGACGGACAACAGGAATCAATGGCCGCAGTGGCAAAAGATCAGGCCGCAAAGATTGGGATCGCTCACGGTCACCACCTCCCGGAGGTCAAAGTGGCCGCCACAGAAGTCGCAGTGCAGGCAGCGGAAACGGTGTCAGAGATCAGTTCTAATAAAAGGAAAGGAAAGTTCGCACGAAATTGATATTACTATGTATCGGATTCCTATTTCCTTGGCCATACCCGTAGGAAAAAAGGTAGCAGGACATGATAGAATAATGTCTGTACGTAACGTAATGTTGCTTCGCTTGGAGCGTTCATTAGGGTTAGCACACTTACAGACCAACATATCAGGGTTCTCTAACATCTGACAAAAAGAGCCTACAACCCTTTCGTGCAAAAACGACGCACACACCGCCTGCTCATCTACCTGTTCACACGACTGGCTGCAAAAACGAATTCCACTGTCAACCCCCTGCTCGCTCTACTCAGAACAACACACACCAAGTGAGCTGAACAAAAGCAATTGGCTCCTTCGTGATAGTCGTATTCTGGTGTGAGGAAGAAGTGGCGTACATACATTGCATGGTAGAGGACAGGTAAAGCTGAGAGGGGCAAGATCAGCCACTGAGATAAGGCGAGGCGAGAACCTTTTCGGCTGAGAAGGAGAAAAGAAGAAGAAAAAAAAAGAAAGAAAAAGAAAAAAAAAGAAAAAAAAAGAAAAAAAAAGACATGGTTTGGCGAAGAAAGGAACAGGGAATGGAATCTCGTCTGCTTGCCCTGCAATCCTCCAGGCGGGTATTCATCATCATGGGTCGAGGTAGTATCCCCAGCCGGACATGTTCACTTTGCTTTGTTGTTGGACATGTGCAAACCAAACGTCTTTCTCCTTGGGCGAAGTTGGAGAGACAACAGAGAGACAACAGATAAACTAGTCTTCTAGAGTACCTGTTTTTGACAGCCCTGTATGAGAGACAAACCCAAGTCTAAACATAAACGCAAGGAGTGGCCTAGTTTACATTCACTTTATCGTCATAGAAAATTGGAGCGGGAAAGATGTGTATGTAGCATTATACCATTGTCAACATTGACACAAGATGACTGACTCTCACCTGATCCCATCCATTGAGGACCCTGAAGAAGAAAAAAAAAAGAAAGTTCTGTCAAGGGAGGGAATGTAAGGTGGGCACTAGAAAAAGAAAAAAAGGTTAGTCGAAAAAGAAGGGAAATGGAAAATCCCGCTTGCGAATGAACAAGCTCGTGAAGAAAGGATTCTAGACTGAAAAAAAAGGTGTCTTGTCTGCCGAACTACAGGGTCTCACCAAGAAGTCAGGCAAGTTCCTAGGATCAACAGCACAGCACCCACAAGGGCAGACCGACGATCCTTACCGTAGGAGAACAAGAGCCGCCTCTAACGACAATAAACACATCGATTAAGTATGGTGGATATATTCCTTGATAGTGTCGAACAGAAGCGAAAGCTTCAGCTTTCAGCTGTATTGATTTTGTCATACACATATACAAGTACGCATATGTTTATTGAGACTAGGGAGCTTAGGTACTTGGCAATATACGAGAACAAACAGAAGCAATGACAACTAAGGGATAAGCTACATGCGCCTAGGGAGACAACAAGCCGACAAGACATTGATTGCTAGTCTGCAGAGCCGCCATCTCATTTCCACAACAAAGAAATATCGAGAAGATAGATACGAACAAAGTATCCACCTACACGTGCCCTGTTTCAGAGGAGCAGACAGACAGCGCAGCGCATGGCGACATGCAAGACGAGCAAGCCTGATGTCTGCTCTACGTGTAGATAGATGCCACAAGTTGAATGAGTGCTATTTGGTTGCTTTTTCAATCTTCTCTTCTTTTGTCCGTTTCTTGGTCACTCCTAGATAAAAGATTGCAGCGTAGAACTAATGTTTGCTGTCCTGTATCTCTAACAGAGTTATTTTTAGATTAGATGGGTTCAAGTCCACCGAATGAGTGAGCAACCCTAGATGTCCGTCGGAATAGCCACAGAAACAAAAAGCTTGATGTTCATTTTGCTATTTTAGGACGCCATGGTATTAAAGATTGAGTGGACAAGAACAAGATAAGTATTAGGTAGGAACAGGGCACATGGGCAAATGTGCATCAAGGTTAGAGGTTGGTCGTTGTGGCTCTATTGATAGATCCACCCCAAGAAGGAAGTTGCACCAATGACTTCGTCCAAGCTGCACGTCCCACCTTCCAACCTTGACTTTGACTCGGGCCATTTTGCTCTTGCTGTTTTGTTTGTTCTCTCTCTTGCTTCTGTTTTCTCGTTTCCGTCTCTACTGATTTTTTTTTAGGGCAGTTGCTTTTTTGAACAAGAAACTTTGCTCATAATTGGCGACCGTTCCTTCCACTTTCCAACACGATATGATATGGGCTTTATAATAATAAAAACAAAGCTCTCTGCACACGGTGATTGTTGCTTTTCTTCTTCTTTTTTTTCTCTTTCCTTTCTGATTGCTAGGTCATTGCTTTGCTGACCTCCTCCTTTGTGGGCTACTGTTGTCTTGCTTTCGGATTTGGGATTCTTTCCACCTATTATTTTCTTTTCTTCTTTTTTTTTTCTCTCTCTCCTCCCTTCTCATACACAAAAAGCCCAAGCAATGGACTTTGAAAACGCCGCCGCTGCTGCCCGGCCACCTGCTGCTGCTGCGGCTTCAGGGACTACCTCTGCATCCGGCACTCCTAAAAGATCTGGAACTCCCAATACTGAGCGTAATCCGTTCACGGATGGTACCAACACTCCCAACATTGCTTTGGCTTCTGGAGGCCAAGGTAACCCCTTCTCCTCACCCGATGGCTCACGCCCTGTCTCGAGCTACGCCGCTTCGTCTTCGGGAATGGCACGCTCGGCCGACTCACAGGGTGAAGGCATGCGATTCTTCCGGTCTCGGCGCGTTGTCAAGGGCTCGGTCGAGAAGCCGTGGCTGGAAAAGAAAGATCCCAAGGAGAAGTGGGTGACTATCTTGCCGCTAATGGGTATCTTGGCCGGCCTCGCGCTTTCCGCCTTTTTAGTGTGGGACGGTGTGAACAGTGTGGTGAAGCACAAGTACTGCGAGGTCCTCATGGAGGACTTTTCTCAGGGCCTGCGGTCAGATGTCTGGAACACAGAGGTGCAACTGGGCGGTTTTGGGTAAGTTGTTTTCGACATGGCAGACGTGGCATGCGTGGCTGCTTGCATTTTTGACGGCGGCACAAGGCACAACACAATCTTCTAACGCAAAGCTTATATGTAGTAACGGCGAGTTTGGCATGACGACCACCTCAACCAACAACTTGTATGTTGAAGACGGCCATCTTTTCCTCAAAGCTACGCCCCAGGATGCTACTTTGATGGAGACCAACAACGTCATCAACATGACGTCGGCTGGCATTTGCACCACCAACACCACCAAGGACTGTGTGGCTGCCACCAACACCACTGTTGGCAACAGCAGCACGGTTCCTCCTGCCATCACGGCGCGTATCAACACCAAGGGCCATGCCCAGATCAAGTACGGCCGCGTCGAGGTCACTGCCAAGCTGCCAAAGGGTGATTGGCTGTGGCCCGCAATCTGGATGATGCCCGCGGCGGACACTTACGGACAGTGGCCGGCGTCTGGCGAGATTGATATCATGGAGTCGCGCGGCAACAACCATTCGTACCCGCAGGGCGGCAACAACATTGTGACGTCGGCGCTGCACTGGGGCCCGGACTCGGATAACGACGCGTGGTGGCGCACGAACAAGCGTCGCACGGCGCTTCACACCACGTATGCCAGTGGCTTCAACACGTTTGGCGTTGAATGGTCGCAAAAGTACATCTTTACGTATGTCAACTCGCGTCTGTTGCAGGTCATGTACACGAGCTTCAAGAAGCCGTTTTGGGAGCGCGGCAACTTTCCGCAGTACAACGCCGACGGCGACCGTCTCAGCGATCCGTGGTCGCAGACTGGACGGCCGCAGACGCCCTTTGACCAGGAGTTCTTTTTGATTTTGAACCTGGCTGTGGGTTCCAACAATGGGTGGTTCGAGGACTCCAGCGCCAAGCCGTGGAAGGACAAGTCGGAAAATGCGGCCAAGGACTTCTGGGCCAGACGCAATGTGTGGGAGCCTACGTGGACGCAGCCTTACATGGAGGTGTCCAAGGTGTCAATGTGGCAGCAGTGCGACGGGGACGAGGAGCTGTAGAGGAGGAGGGAGGGTAGATGGGATGTGTTGCTGTTATAGGTGCGGAGGATATGGAATTGATTTCTTATTCTGTTAGTATTATAAATATTTGTGTTCTTATGCGGCTTTAAGTTGTAGACGGTTTGGTACGTTATGTGTATTTGCGCCTTGGCTGTTTGTCTTTCATTTTCTTTACATGTCTTTGTCTATGTCTTTCCGTATGCTTGTCTCTCCGCATGTCTCTCTCTCCCAGGATGTCCCCTAGCGTTCATCATCTTCACAGGCTTCCATGTTCCAAGACAATGTCTCACTCTTAAAAAACACTGCCGTACAGACGTCAATCAGTTAGCCTGTGTTGTAGAATCTAAAACTGGCACCGGGACCCGAGAGTTGTGTCGGTCCGGCCCACGCCCTTCTTCTGTTCATGCAAATGTTAGTGATGCCCCCCTTGCATGTGTAATCCAACACGACGTGATATAATGCACAAGACAGGCTTTTGTGTGAGCCCAAGACGCCAGCTTAGCGCGATGCAGTATAAAAAGGGTTTTCATGAACAGGATTTGGCTGCATACAGCTGAGCCGTTGGCTCACCTACACCGCCAGCCACAAGTATGGGTGGGAGGCGGCTCCACAGACACACACTCGACTATGGGTCATGATAGCCAGCCACGAGCACTGTGCATATATTTGCATGACAGACACGACAAAAAAAACATGCTGCCCGGCGGGGTCTTCGTGTTGAAGTGAATGTGAATGTGACTTTACTTTGCACAACAAATCCCAAGTAAGACCAAGTGACCATCACGATAACGCATGCATCTACGTACACATGTATGTGCGTCTATATATTAGCTGGCCATGTCTCAATGGGCTCGCTTGGGGCCTTACTTTGCCTCAATAGAGACAGAATTTGCGAAGAGGAAGCAACCGCCCGGTTCTTTGTTGTAGGCTCTAGCCGCTCTTTTCTTTTTTCTTTCTTTTTCTTGCTTTTTCTTTCTTTTTCTTCCTTTTTTTCTTTTGCTTCTCAAGATCGATCCCCTGCCTTCTCTTGATGTAACCAGGCTTGGGCTGGGCAGATGACTAAACGAGGACAAGGAAGTGGGGGAGGATGCTAGCAATATGAGAAAACAGAGGCTCTGAGAGAGAGAACAGGGCCTAGCCTGCAGCAGGCGGGCCAGGCATAGGCCTAGACCCATCTCTGCACAGCAAAAGAGGCACCGATTGTCACTATGTGATTAACCTACTCAAAGAAGGTTGACTTGAGGCAAGTGAGCGGGACAACAGGGGATGCTAGGATTCTTCATATGTGAGCACTGTTGAGTGGGCGTGGTGTGGCTGTAGTGTAGTGCAGTGTAGTGCAGTGTAGACAGTTACAGCTCACTCTCCATGCTATTTAGCAGCAAAAAGAAAAATGGGACAAAAATGGGACCTTGCTGTTGCTAAAGGCCGAGAGAGTAGAGGTGTAAGACAACATACATCTCGCTGCTCTTCTAGTGATAGTGACAGTGACTGTGACTGTGACTGTGGAAGGCGTGGGGGTGGCTAGGTTAACCCTTTCAAGACGATAGCAGCAGTAGCAGCAACAGCAGCAGCGGCACCAGCAGCAGGGTCACAATAGAAGATACCAAAGACACTGGCGGTTGTTATCTCGCAGTTAGGTTTCTTTATTCACAAGCTTGCTGGCCTGGCCTCGTATTTATGCACCCTGGGCGCATATAGTGACAATGGACCACATCACTCTGCAGGCTTGGGGTCTTGGTGTGTGCAGTGAACGCTACCAAACGTATGTGGGACTTGATTTCTGGCTGCTCTGGGGCGGAAAGTCCAGCCACGATAGTTTGGTATACGAGCTGAAGAGCAAGCCGAAGAGGAAACGGGGACAGACTAGAGGCGGTCTATCTATGATAGCGCCACGCCCTCGGCCAGCCCATGTTTGGTTGCACATTGTTTGATTCTCCCCCCTGCCTCTCTGCTCGTCAGCTCAGCCGTATACGTCGTTGTCACTCACCACTTAAAAAGGAACGGAAAGAAAAAAAAGAAAAGAAAAGAAAAGAAAAGGGGACTGAATGAGGTAGTGATTAGCTCTGTCTCTGTCCCCTCCCTGGAGCTTTGGCCTTGTAGCTCAAGGGAGACATGCAGATTTCTTTTCTTTCTTGCTGTTTCTTTTTCGGAGACATTATAATGCCCCCCCGGCCCTACTCGGCGCGTCTCCAACGCTCAGCGCTGGCTCGATCGACCTGTCAAGCTTGCTGGACTTCAGGCGACCTGCCCCAAGGGAGCAAAAGACCGGGGTGTCTCCTGCCTCTGATTCCGGGCCTGTGAACCTAGTGTGTGAATTCAAGTACAGTTTTTTTCCTTGGTATAATCTTTGTATTTATCTCGTGCCCCGAATTGACTGTGCCAGTGACCTATCGTCTGTAGTCCGCTTTAAAGAAAAGCCTGGGTCCCACCCTTTCTTGCTTGCCCCCCCTCCCCATTCTGCTCTTGTCTGCTTGCCGCTGGCTTCACCTTTCTGTTCTTGGCCTTGTCACTATCCGCAGACTTTCCAGAAAACGCAGCTTGTCACTGTCACTCTACGACTGTGTGTCATTCCTCATCATGGGTCTCAAAAGCTACTTTAAGTCTCCCAAGACCAATGTCGCGGCCAAGGCCAAGGCCAAGGCTATAGACAAAGAAAAGACCAATGCCCCCTCCGCCATCATGCCACCAACTGGCGCCGTCATGACGGAGAAGCCTCTGCCCTTCTCAAACATCCCATCACTTCAACATACCCATCCCGATGGTACCACATCTGCCGTCCCCATGGCTCCCGGCTCCGGCCTGCCCCTCCAGACGCCGACACAGACGGGTCGCCCGCAAAGCATGCAGTCCTTTGCGTCGGCTTTCATGGTGGATGAGATCAAACATGAAGTCATGGTCAACTACTTGTACCAGCAACAATGCTCGAATCTCTGGGTGAGCAACGGGGGCGGCCATGTTGAGGGTGTCATACTCAGAAAGATGCGGGGGCAATACATGGCCTGCCCACCGGAGCTGTCACAGTCGGCCTTTGCAACTGCAGTTTCTGCGATGAACGTGCAGGTAAGTTTGCTCACTCGGCTCCTTGTCGTCTCTCAACACACAATGTAACATGCTAACTCAAACCCCCATCCTTCCTGCTTAGTCCGCCATGACAGTCAACTCCCGAATCATTCGTAGTTTCCTTCACTGGTCACCCGATGCCGTTGACGTACCGCTACTCAACGGTCTCCGCGTACAGATCCTGCCCAATATCGAGGACCTGGCCCGAGCCCGCAAGCATCAATTTGCCGCCTTCATTGCCAGCGAGGGCCTGCTTGTTGTGTGGGATGATGATGCCCTCCATCTCACTACCCGTGCCAAGGCCATTGAAAGCGAGCTGATGCAGCTTATGTGGAAGAAGGCCGAGGCTCTCGAGGAGGGAAAGCCGCTTGGCGACTTGTCCAACGCTGATTTGGACGAGGAGAGTGGTGAGGTGCGGCCCGAAGCCCGCCCGGTGCATCTTCAGAATGCCTGGCTTGTGGCTATGACACTGTTCATTGTCGTCATCTCTCTCGGCGCAGCCTGGCGCCAGCTGGGCACCCAAATTGCAGTAGATCAGAAGTACCAGCGCCTGGGCTTTGTGGCTCTGGCGCCTGTGCAGATCTTCTTCACTCTGTTCTTTGGCCAGGTCATTGTGGGCTGTCTGGCCCAGATCTTTGGTCCTATTCGCCAGCTCAGCACCAACAGCAAGTTCTATTCCGCCTGTCCACCCACACGTCTCCGCACTGTCGAGCTGCCCCATGTCACTGTGCAGTGCCCTGTGTACAAAGAGGGCCTGAACGGCGTGATTGCGCCCACCGTCAAGTCGATTAAGCAGGCCATCAGCACCTACGAGCTCCAGGGCGGCTCGGCCAACATGTTCATCAACGATGATGGCTTGCAGCTTCTGAATGAAGAGGAGCGCAAGGCGCGCATTGAATTCTATGCCGACCACAGCATTGGCTGGGTGGCGAGACCGA
This sequence comes from Chalaropsis ovoidea, assembly GCA_038407185.1. Taxonomy (NCBI): domain Eukaryota; kingdom Fungi; phylum Ascomycota; class Sordariomycetes; order Microascales; family Ceratocystidaceae; genus Chalaropsis; species Chalaropsis ovoidea. Next base: position 14,877 of record JAXHKQ010000192.1, on the reverse strand, counting down.
AACATGGCGAGAACGGGTTTCTGCGTCGCGGCAAGTGTAAGTGAAGAAGCAAAGGATAACCCTTGTGTATATCCCTACCAACCCTAAGGGTTTCATGTTACACAACCAGACTAACACACTACTTTGTGTAACCAAACAGTCAAAAAGGCTTCCAACATGAACTTTGCTCTGATGATCTCGTGCAAGGTCGAGGAAAAGCTAAGTCTCATTCAGCGCAGTGCACAGTGGACGCAGAATGATGAGGCTGTGGCCTACGAGGACGCTTTGCGCGAGGTTCTTGAGGCGGACAGCCGTGCGTGGGCTGACGGTAACATCCGCATGGGCGACTACATTCTGATCAGTAAGTTGAATTCCGCGGTGTGTGTGTGTGTGTGTGTTCTACTGTATTCCTACGTCTTCTATTTGCCGTCCTTGTGTCTTGCCTACTGGCTGCGATATGTGCTAACACAACACAACCAGTCGACTCTGACACACGTGTCCCTGCCGACTGTCTCCTCGATGCAGTGTCTGAGATGGAGCAATCACCCGATGTCGGCATCATGCAGTTCTCTTCGGGCGTCATGAACGTCACCAACACGTACTTTGAGAACGGCATTACCTTTTTCACTAACCTGGTGTATACTGCCATCAAGTACACTGTTTCCAACGGAGATGTCGCGCCGTTTGTCGGCCACAACGCCATTCTGCGGTGGAATGCCATTCAACAGGTCTCCTATGAAGACGAAGACGGATATGAAAAGTTCTGGTCCGAGTCTCACGTGTCAGAAGACTTTGACATGTCTTTGAGACTGCAGTGTGCTGGCTACATCATCCGCCTGGCTGCCTGGGCCGGCGATGGCTTCAAGGAAGGCGTCTCGCTGACAGTCTATGACGAGCTTGCTCGCTGGGAGAAGTACGCCTACGGCTGCAATGAACTGCTTTTCCATCCCATCCGCACATGGCTGTGGCGTGGCCCCTTCACTCCGCTGTTCCGCAAGTTCCTCACCAGCAACATCCGCCTGACGTCCAAGATCACCGTCGTGTCGTACATTGGTACGTACTACGCCATTGGTGCAGCCTGGATTTTGACCTGCGTCAACTACTTCGTGATTGGATGGTTCAACGGCTACCTGGACCAGTACTATCTGGACTCGTGGCGGGTGTGGTTTTCCATTGTCATTGTCTTCAACGGCCTGGGCAACGTCTCGCTGGCCGTCATGCGTTACCGCATTGGCGAACGCTCGATTCTCAGCGCGCTTTATGAAAACTTCAAGTGGACGCTGATGTTGGCCGTCTTCTTAGGCGGCCTGTCTTTGCACGTGTCACAGGCCCTGCTGGCGCACATGTTTGAGATTAACATGACGTGGGGGGCTACCAGCAAGGAAGCCGAGTTCTCCAACTTCTTCATCGAGGTGCCCAAGGTGCTGAAGCGCTTCAAGTTTTCCATCCTGTTCTCGGTGGTGTGCATTGTTGGCATGATCATTATGGCGGTTGCAGACTTTGTTCCTTACAGCTGGCATATCACCGACTTTGTGGCGATCCTGCCCATGGCGACAGTGGCGGCGTCGCACTTTTTGCTGCCACTAGCTCTGAACCCAGCGCTGATGACATTTTCATGGTAGGGGGGGAGGAGCTGTTTTGCACTCTGTTTCTAGTGTCTCTGCTAGTTGTTGGAAGATGTCTTCTGAGATGTTTGTGTGGTGTGGTGTGGTGTGTGTGGTGTGCGTGCGTGGCGTGCTATAGTACACGTCCTGTTTCGTACCTAATCCTTTTCCTTTGGCTGGACGGCGTTTTATTATTGTGTTATGGTATATTTGGTTTCCCTCTTGTATCTATGTATTTATCCGTTAGAGCTTGCGTTTGTTCATACATTCGTCTTATAGAATTCCTGTGTTATCTGTTATCTTGATATCATGTAGTTGGTCGTTTAATATCTTCCAAGTAACAGCGGCACAAATGTCCCCTCCCCCACCGATAAACTCCGTGATACCACAGCTGCGTGTACCGCTATTGGATGTCTGTACATGGCGATCATGCAGTAAACTGTATTCAATGTAATAGTAAATAAAAAAAAACAAACAAAACCCAAGGTTACCGTGTACAAGGCAAGCCTAAACAAAAGCCCATGAGAACCAAAATAAAACGAAGAAAAAGAAACCCCTCCCCCTCCCCTTTTTTTTGTCTATCCACTCGCACTCGTCCGTCCATGCCATTAAAACCACATGCCAGATTCCGTCTTTTGTCCTCCGTCTACAAGCAACACAAAAACAAAACACAACGCTGAGAAAACGTGCGGTGGCCCGGCCTTACTCGGCCTCATCATCCGTATCCAGCGGACGAGGTGTGCCCTTGGGACTGCTCAGCCACTCAATGTGGCGCAGACGACGGCGGGCCTCGCGGTCCTTCAGCTCCTTCTTGGTCATCTTCTTCTTCTTTCTCGCCTTGAACTTCATCTCCGAGTTGTCCTCGGCGCCCGAAACAACGGTGCTGGGAGCCGTGCTAGGCGCCGCGCTGGTCATGGCACTGGCAACAGCGCTGTTGTCCTCGAACCGGTCCATGGAGACGGCAGCCTTGCCCTTCTGCACCATGCGGCCGTTGTTGACGTGCCACTGCTCCGAGCACAAGGCACCGACAAACTCTTCGTTGTGGGAAATCAAAATGACACCGCCCTTGAAGTCGCGAATGGCAACCGCCAGACCACCAAGCGAGTCACGGTCCAAGAAGTTGGTAGGCTCGTCAAGAACCAGCAAATGAGGGTTGTTCCACATGGCACCTGCAATCACAACCTTGACCTTTTGGCCACCCGACAGAGAGCCAATCTCGTTGTGGTTGGCAATCTCGGGGTCGAGACCCAGATCCTGGAAGTGCTGGGAAATCACCTTGGGAATCAGCTCCCGGTAGCCCAGGCCCTCGCGCGAAGCCTCGTGGTCGTCGAATTCCTGGATCAGCTTGTTGAAGCCCAGCTCAATAAGCTTCTCGCGAGACAGGAAGCTGTTGTGCTTAGGCATCAGTCCACGCCACTTGATCTCGTACTGGAACGTCTTCTTCAGCTTCTGGCGACCAACCAGCGCCTCAATCTGGCGCGCAGACTTGCCGTCGCCCAGGTCAATGGGCCTGTCCATCTGCGCCTGCTCCTCGGGCGACATGATGCGCGTCTGCTTCATGTGCACCTCACGATCGTCACCGTGCTGGTAACGCCATTGGAGATACTGGTTGGGCGTCTTCTCCAAATGCATTTCCACGTGCTCCAGGGCGTGCTGCTTGATGTAGCCAATACGCAAGTTGGGGTGCTTCTCGACCTTTCCGGTCGAAGGAATGACTTCGCCGGTAAGCATCTTAATCAGCGTCGACTTTCCAGCACCGTTGGGACCAATAATGGCCACACGCGACGACAGCGTCAGCTGGCAAGAAACATCAGACAGAGAAGGCTTGGGCGCCTTGGGGTAGCCGTAGGTGGCGTTGGTCATACGAATAATGGCACGGGTGTTGGACTTGACACCGGTCAGAATTCCGGGAGGCGGGAACTTGAACTGCACGGCAGAAGCGGAAAGGGTGTAGTATGACTTGGCCTCGGGCCGAACATTGACAAAGTCAGCCAGGTTACCATGGTACAAACCCAGCTTCTTGTTGGCCTCGTAGTGGTAAATGTCAGTGGTGACAGCATCCAGGAAGCCTGAGTCGTGAGAAACAATGAGAGAAGTAATGTCGGGGTGGGTCTGGAGGTAGTTTTCCAGCCACTTGACGTTGGCAACATCCAAATGGTTGGTAGGTTCGTCCAGAAGCAGAACGTCAGCCTTTTGCAGCATGGCACGAGCCAGGGCCAGCTTCATCTTCCAACCACCGGACAGCGATCCGACAGGCTGGGACTGACGGCCCTCCGGGCCAGAGTCAAAGCCGAATTCCTCTAGAACGCCGACAACACGGTCGCGGCCAGCGGCAGCGATCTCGGGGTCCTTGATGACAAAGTCCAGAATGCTGATATCGGCATCCTCGCCCTGGTTGTGTTCAACATAGCAGGTACGGAGAACATCCTGCGGGGGGAAGCCCTCGAGCTTGCCACCCGCAATAGACTTCATCAGCGTCGACTTGCCGGCACCGTTGCGACCGCACAGGCCGTAGCGGTGGCCCTTGAGCAGACGCAGGTTGGTGTGGGAAAGCAGGAGCATACCACCGTAGGCCAGGGAAAAGTTGGCGTTGACAATTTCAACCTCGCCTTCCTCATCCTGGGGAGGCTGGCCGTTCTTGATGCGATCCTCGGTGACGTAGTGCTCGTGGACAGAGGCAGCAACCTCTTGGGCGTTGGGGGTCAGGGCCTGGAGATACGGAGCGACAACCTTGGCCAGACGCTCGAGCTGGCGATGGTTTACGCCTTCGGCAAGCTGCTCGCAAAGGTACGAGTTGACAAGCTTGTAGCCGTCGGTTGTTTGGACATTGGAGGCGCCCTGCTTCTTGAGTTCAGCCTCGACAATGACGGCTACATCGGCGGCAGTGGTACGGCTGGCAATGTTGTTATCATCGCCTATGGCCTTTTGAATGGTGGCGAGAGCACGGGCAGCCAGCTCACGAACCTCGGGGAGAGAGGCACGGTCGACTACGCCCTTGACACCGGGCTGCAGCTTGGGCAAGAAGGTGCGGGCCTCGATGGGATCGTGGACCAGCTTGGTCAGGTTTTCGGTAACGACAACGGTCTGGCGAAGGACTTCCTGGGCAGTTGAGGGATTGTTGAGAGAGCGCTCGAGAAAGGGGGTCAAAAGAGCGAGAACGGGCGAGGTGACAATGGCGACAAAGGTGGTCATGGAGAGGGCATGGATTGCCTTTTGGAGAGTCTCGGCCGAGGGGTGTTGCATGGAGTTGAGCAGCAGAGGGATACGGGGAGCGACGTCGTCGTTGGACATGAGAGTGGTCAGGGCACTCATGGCGGAAATGGCCTGCTTGGAGACCTCGTTCTTGAGGTCATGCATGCCCTCCTCGACAATGGGAATGAGAATCGCCAGCTTGGCACCCATGGCCTCGCGGAGGATGTCCTTCTCGTCGGAGACGTCCTTGGAGACGCCGATTTCCATCTTGGCCTTTTCGGCCATCTTCTGCAGGAGAAGGTAGGCACCGACGGTTCCTTGCCACTTGCCCGTCTTCTTGGACAGGTAGCGGACCAGAGCGGGAAGCAGGCCGACGACCATGGCTTCGGGACTGAGGTTGTTGAAGAGAGAGTCAATGCCGTACTGGGCAGCCTCGCGGACAACAGAGCCCTTGTCGGCAAGACCATCCAGGGCAACGTTGACAACGCCATCGTCCTGGATCAGGAGGAGAACCTCGCTGATGGGGGCGCGCGGGGGGAAGCGCTCGAAGATGGCGCCCAGGAGGTTTTGAGCGCTCTCGCGGCGAAGGCCGCTCTTCTTGTCGCTGGCAGCCTTTTTGATTTCGGCGAGAACGGCGTACTGGGTTAGGCCAATGTAGCCAACGCTGTTGAGCAGCAGCTCGCAGAGGGCGTAGCTAGCCTCCACCGAGGCCTGCGAAGTCTGGGCGTCGAAGATGGCGGTGATGATGCCGGCAACCTCGTCCTTGGAGGGGGCAGGGCCGGCGCCGGGGGCCACCATGATGGGCAGTGGTGAGGCGGTCATGATGGGGAGAGAGAGAGAGAGAGAGAGAGAGAGAGAGAGAGAGAGAGAGAGAGACTGGAAACAAAGAAACACAGCTGTAGATTCAAAGAGCGTCAAAGAGCGGAGATTGTTCTGATAAACGGCTGGAGGAGGGGGAAGCGACTACTGTGCGCTTTTGTCGAGCCTAGACCAAGCAAGATGTGAAGGTTAGCAGAAGAACGCTGCAGAGGCAGAGATAAAGGTAAAGACGCTTTTGCAGGTGAACGCAGCAGGTAGAGAATACAACGTACACAAAGGGTCTCGAGATAAGGCGGGAGATAGCAGAAGCACGAGGAGGAGCACGAGGAGGAGGCTCTGTCTTGATCTCTCTGCAGCTTTAAGCAGAAGCAAGCAAGAAGAAAAGAAAGAACAAACGCAAGGCACGCAACAGACAAGCAGCCAGGCGAGAAGATGCAGAAGAGAAGAAGAAAAAGAAAGAAAGAAAAAAAAACAATCCCAGGCCAGGAAGAGCCAACTGATAATGGGCAGGCAAATCCAATGCAGTCCATAGGCCAACGGCCAAAAACAAAGGAGGGGCAAAAACTGGCCTTGTAAGGATCTGAAATTTTCACAAGTGTGCGATAAGATAAGCAGAACGTGGTGGCCCCACTAAAAAGATTGCCGCTAGGGGGGGGATACTTAAGTACATATACATGTACATATACATGTACTTGTATCCGTGTACTCACTCACAAAGGTTGTACTTACATGCATGCATGCATGTACCTATGTATACATATGCACAAATAAACTTGCCCCTCGCACGGACGCGGGATGGCTCCACCTTTCCGTCAGCAATTTAGCCATTTCGAGACAATTGTGGGTCCGTTATCTGATAACCACACATCGCCAAGTGCCCTCTGCCTCACTTCAGTACCAGCACTCCAGCACTCCAGCACTCCAGCACTCCAGCACTCCAGCACTCCAGCACTCCAGCACTCCAGCACTCCAGCACTCCAGCACTACAGCACCACCAGCACTCCCTCTACCACGCTACCACGCTACACACACTGCCTGTGCTTCTCTTCGCCTTCATACCCGCTAACAGACTGCTTCACCGTCTACCCTCGCCTTGCCCGGGCCTCAAGTCTCAACCCAGCCTCCTCCATATCACATCAACTCGCCGACGTGTGCTCGTATTGATTGGTCGACAGTTGACACGCACACCCACACCCACACGCACATGCATTTCACTGCATAGCCTGTCCATAGACGACACCGCCTGTTTCCCCTCCTTTATCTCGTTGCATTGACGCCTTGTTCGCCATCTGCACCACTAGTCTATGTACATACAGACATCACACATGCACATACACATGGCCTTGTACTTCTGCCCATCTTAGCGGCACCAGCTATCCGCTAGCTAGCAAGACAAGACTTGTTCCTCGCCTAAATATGAATCCCAGCTCGCAGCGACTTCTTGACCGCCGAGACAGTAGTAGCAGCGACGAGTCGCAACAATCCCAATCGTCTCCCACTTTTGCCCATCTTGGTCAAGACGCCACACGTCTCGGTCGGTATCCCAAACCTTCCTCCTCAAATACGTCTGCCAACAAGAATGACGATGCATCGGAATCTGACAGTTTAGATGCCTATGACGACGACGATCATGGGAACTCTGACCATGAAGACGACGACCGGCACGGCCTTATTTCTGGCCTTCGGCACGCCCGCAACCGCAACCAAAACCGAAACCTAAGCCGGGGCCGGGACCGGGACCGGGGCCGGGACCGTGACCATGATGGCAATCGGACCATCGCCCCCCACTCCAGCGGAAATAGCCGCATCAAGTGCTTTCTAATCGTCGTGGCCTTGATCTCCGTTGTCTGGGTTGTGATATCTGCCACCGCCTTGATTGCTTACAGAAAATACACCCAAGCTCCCGCCGATGGTCGCTCCCCGCCGTGGTACCCGAGTCCGCTTGGCGGCACTGCTTCAACCTGGGCTGATAGCTATCAAAAAGCTCAAAAGCTGGTCTCTCGGATGACTCTTGCTGAAAAAGTCAACATCACCACCGGCACTGGCTGGAGCATGGGCCTGGCTGTGGGGAATACCGGGCCTGCCACAAATGTCGGCTTCCCGCAGCTAGCCCTGCAAGACGGCCCTCTCGGCATCCGCTTCTCCACCAACTCTACTGCTTTCCCCGCCGGCATCACCGTCGGTGCCACGTGGAACCGTGACTTGATGTTCGCTCGCGGCAAGGCCCACGGACTTGAAGCTCGCCTCAAGGGCATCAATGTTCTACTTTCCCCGTGTGTCGGGCCACTTGGCCGTATGCCTGCCGGTGGCCGGAACTGGGAGGGATTTGGCGCCGACCCATATCTTCAGGGTGTAGGCGGGGCCGAGACTCTCAAAGGCATCCAGTCAGAACATGTCATGGCCACCATTAAGCACTTTGTCGGCAACGAACAAGAACACTTCCGCCAGGGTTGGGAGTGGGCTCTTCCAAACGCGCTTTCGTCCAATATTGACGATCGGGTCCTGCACGAGCTCTATGCCTGGCCATTTGCAGATGCCATCAAAGCCGGTGTTGCCAGCGTCATGTGCTCCTATAACATGGTCAACAATTCGTATGCCTGTGGAAACTCGAAGCTGTTGAACGGCATCCTCAAAGATGAAATGGGCTTCCAGGGTTTCGTCGTGTCCGATTGGCTGGCACAGAGATCGGGCGTCGGCGCTACCCTTGCCGGGCTTGACATGTCTATGCCCGGCGACGGTGTTATATGGATGGACGGAAAGCCTCTGTGGGGCTCTGAGCTGAGCCGGTCCGTGCTCAATGGCTCAGTGCCTCTAGAGCGCATCAACGACATGGTCACGCGCATTGTTGCTGCGTGGTATCAGCTCGGCCAAGATGACGAGGCTTTGTTTGACCGCAAGGGGCCAAACTTTTCCTCCTGGACTGACCAAAAGAAGGGCAAGTTGTCTCCAGCAAGCCCCTCGGAGCAGGAGCTGGTCGAGGTCAACAGGTTCATCAATGTGCAGCAAGACCACAATAAACTGGCCCGCGAGGTGGCCGCTGAGGGCACTGTGCTCTTGAAAAACGACGGCATCCTTCCTCTGGGACGAGACGGATCAACCTCTACAGCGTCGCCACACACCTTGCGGTCTTCTTCGGGAAAAGTGCGTATTGCCGTCTTTGGCGGGGATGCCGGTCCTGGTGATGGTCCAAACCACTGCCCTGATCGTGGGTGTAATCAGGGTACCCTTGCCTCGGGCTGGGGTAGTGGTGCTGCCAACTTCCCGTTCCTTGTCACTCCCATTGAAGCGCTTAGACGCGAGTTTGACTCGGACCAGGTGGAGCTAACCGAGGTTATAACCAACGATCACGTCTACACGAAGAACCCGGGGCTGTTTGACCAGCACATTTGCATCGTCTTTGCCAACGCGGACTCTGGCGAGGGCTTCATGTCATGGAACGGCGTACGCGGAGACCGGAACGACCTCTTCCTGCAGCTTGGCGGGGATGCGCTGATCGGCGATGTGGCTGCCGGCTGCGGCCACGGCAAGGGACAGACCATTGTCGTTATTCACAGTGTCGGCCCTGTGGTGATGGAGAAGTGGATTGATAAGCCTGGTGTCAAAGCAGTCGTGTTTGCGAACCTGCCTGGAGAAGAAAGCGGCAACGCCTTGGTCGATGTGCTCTTCGGCGACCGCAATCCCAGTGGCCACTTGCCCTACACCATTGGGAAATCCATGGAAGACTACGGACCAGACGCGCAAATCATGTACTTCCCAAACAGCCTTGTTCCGCAGCAGGACTTTGGCCGCCGGGGACTGTACATTGACTACCGCTATTTTGACAAGCACAACGTTGAGCCGCGCTTTGAGTTTGGCTTTGGCCTGTCATACACTAGCTTCGAGCTGTCTAATCTTCATGTTGAGACAGTCAAGGACAAGTCGTCGTTTCCTGCAGTCCGGCCGCCGAACGCTGCCGAGCCGCCGTCGTACGACACCAACCTTCCTGACGTGGCACAAGTACTTCTGCCCGAGGGTTTTGCGAAACTGCAAAAGTACATTTATCCCTATCTCGACTCGGAGCGCAGCGCCACCCCTAACGGCCAGTATCCGTATCCCGAAGGCTACTCCACTAGACAGCCCCTGTCCGGGGCGGGTGGTGCTGAAGGCGGCCATCCCGACCTGTGGGAAACCCATGCCGTCGTCTACGTTGATGTCAAGAATACCGGTTCCCGTGGCGGCAAGGCCGTGCCCCAATTGTATCTGTCTTACCCTGAGACTGTGCAGCATCGGCATCAGATCGAGTTTCCGGTTAGGGTTCTGAGAGGGTTTGACAAGGTAACCCTGGATGCCGGCCAGACTAAGACCGTTGCCTTTAACTTGACGCGGAGAGACTTGAGCTACTGGAATGTGCACCAACAGAACTGGGAAATGCTGGTTGAGGGCAAGTATGGCATTGCTGTTGGGGAGAGTTCTCGGAAGCTATCGTTGAAGGGCGAGTGGTAGAGGCGGCTTGAAGATTGTGTAAGTGTTTGAATTCACGTATACATATTGATTGTAGAATCATCATTTCAAGTGGTGTCATGTCACAACACCTGCACACGAGAACCCTGGCACCGTCTGATCTTCCTCCCCTCCCCTCTCCCCTCCCCTCCCCCCTTCTTATGCTCCCATTTCTCCTGTAGGGCTCTCCTCATGCGACTCTCTGTAATCGTCGCTCTCAAGCTCTGGGCAGTGAATCACAAGACTACCTAGCCAGCCCCCCATTGCAATGGCTGCAAACAGCCCCCAAGCAACTATAGCGCCCTGGTGGGCAATGTTCACGGCAAAAGAGAAAATAGAGCCTGCAACAAGAGGGCCGAGGCTCCTGCCCGCAGCGGAAAGGCTCTGGGCAATGCCGTTCAGGGCCCCAAGATTATGGCTGTCGGGGCAAGAGTTGTTGATCTATGCATGACGATGTGTAAGTATGTGAGAATACAGCAACTCCTAGTAGGAAGCGGGGGCCGAGGAAACAAAGGCGAAGGCGCAACTCACAAGCAGCATAATGCTGGAAAGCCCCCCAACAATGCATATGTTTCTGAATATCAGCACCACGCTGATCTCGCCGTAGACAAGCAGATTTTCCCACGCCAGCATCTTCTTATCGTCGTCCAGATAGCCTACCAGCGGCATCAGGGCTAGGTTCATAGCCAGCCCCAAAATTGCAAAGCGATACGTGCCAATATTGCCATGCTCGGTCTTGATGGACGGGAAAACAAAGGCCTGGAACCCCATGGTGACAAAGCCGGCGATGGTCATCAGCAGCCCAATGGTTGCAGGATCGAGGCTGCGGCCAGCGGGGGCCGGGGATGCAGAAAAGACGGGGTACAGCGTTGCAAAGGCAACGCTACACAGTTGGAAGATAAAGTACGATGCGAGAAGCAAGACGGTTGTACGGCTGAAAAAGGAGGCCTGTGATTTGATGCTCGCAACGTCACCTCCTCCTCCTCCTCCTCCTTCTTCCCCTTCTTCGCCGTTGGCTACTACCACAGACACGGTGGCCATACTGTCGCCTCCTCCTATAGCCAGCGCAAGTGATGACGCAGGAGAAGCGGCGCACCGCTTGATAAGCCTCCTAAGCGAGTCAGGGAGACACTCCATGAGCGTCTTTTGGCGCCGACCGCCAGCATGGTCGGGCTCTCTAAAGCCCATCCCCATCACCAACAATGTGACGGCCAAAAGCCCTGCGCTAAACAAATTGGGTGCTGCATAGGGGTATCTCTGGCTGTACCGTCCTGCAAAAAGACCGCCCATGGCAGGCCCTGTAATGGAGCCAAGGGAGTACACTATTGGCAGCCATGTGAATGCTGTGCTTTGGTTACTCCGATCTGTCAACTCGCCCACAACTGTTGGAAACACAGCCGCATTTCCGTTGAGGACACCCATGGCAATTTGCAGAGTAACAGCCTGGCGAAAGCTGGTGCTGAAGCCAAACCCAACACACGAGCAGAGGAGAAAAAAGGAGCCCATCATCAGCACAGGCTTGCGCCCAATGCGGTCAGATAGAAAGCCCCAGAGGAAGTTGGAGCACAGCTGCGCCAATGCAAACGACGAGGCCAGTAGCCCAATGTAAAGCGACACTTGGTCCGAGGGCACATCAGGAAAGGACGAGAGCATGGCCGGCAGATAGGGGCCTATGGAGTTGAGGGCTGACTGCTCACTGAGAGACAGTAGGGCTAGAATGCACAGCTGTCTGTACGGTAGCGGGGAGGCGTGGGAGGGAGACCGAGACGCGTGGGAGTCAAAGTCCGAGTCAAAGTCTGAGTTTGACTGCAGCTGCCACGACCCGCGCCTCCCCGATTGCGGTAGCTGCTTGGGCAATGAATGCGAAGAGGGCGACGGTGACGGTGAAGGCGAAGACAGCCTGTTCCTGAAGCTGAGAAGCCGTGGCAGTCGTGGCGCGTGGAATGATGAAAACGACGATCGAGCTGTCAATGAAGAGCCCGGCGGGGGTGGCGTCACTGGAAGAGTTTGATAGTGGGGGGTAGTCGACTCCCGGCGCAAAAGCGAGCGCTGCTCATCGACACGTTTGGCCATAGTCGAGAGTGTTCATGCGCCTGTTATCGGTGTCCGTATATATATGTGCGTGCGTGTCAGTGAGAGTGGCAGAAGCTAAGGCATATGTCTTGACGCAAAGTGCTGATGATGAGGCCTGCAGGCGCGGGCTTACTTTATGGAGATATTTATAAAGCAGCTTTAAGGGAATTCAGAGTTAATTAATCACGAGGGAAACAAGTTTCCATTATCCTATGAATTCTTGATCTTACTGTCTTCAGTCGACTTATCAGCATACGTAGTATGTACACTAGTACAAATGCGATCGTGAGTGGCTAAACAGGCTTTGAGACATTCTTGACGGTAACCCTAATGGACTGTGTAACCCATGTTTGTGCAAGGTTGCGATTCTCTCCTCTCCTCTCCTCTCCTCGATCTTGTTTGTTGTAGTGTGTACTGGAGAGAGAAGGAACGGACTCGAAATAGTGTTGCAATAGGGAAGGAACAAAGCCCGAGTATATCTATGATGTAATGAGGAAAGAGCAACCTCAAGCCAGCGATGCAATTGGGAGAAATTGGGAGAAATTGGGAGAAATTGGGAGAAATTGGGAGAAATTGGGAAGGCACAAGACTCGGAGCAGCGGTGATGTAACTCACTCGAGTCTATGATGTAGTTGAGGAAAGAGCGAATTCAACTTGGGAAAGCGTACGATTCGGGAAGGAGCCATCTCAACGACACCTCTTTAAAACAAGCGTACAGAATCGGATCGGGCTCTTAAGTATATGCTAATTCTTTCTACCAGGCGTCGTATTTTGATCATTACGCTTGGCACGAAATATCCACAGTGGGATCACCTATGTATAACATGTGCGATATGACGGTTACTTGTTCGTCGGGAAACCTCAGCCTTTGCTTTTTTTGCTTTTTTTGCTTGCCTCGAGGGCCTGGACTCGAGCCCAACTGTCACTCTGCCCTTTTCCCTCCCACACAATGCAGTGTTTTCACGTATGTGGTATTGTCTTCACGGGCACGGCTTTCACCGACGGATTCTTCTTTCACCGACGGGATTTTCACAGATGGCAAATCTCAGCATCAACAATATGTAGGCCGAGATGCAGCTAGCAAGCCCTGACCAATCGTATCCCACCACGCCTTCGAAAAGAAAAAAAAAAGAAAAAAAAAAGGCGGGGAAGGGCTGTCTTGAACTCGGAAATGTGAGAAGTGATGTGAGAGTACGCCTCGACAATCAAAGTTGCGTCCATCCAGTCCAGACAGGTTGGCTTTTAGAGATGGAAGAGGAAGAATCATCTGAGAAACAAGGTTTGAGCTCTCCTTTGTCCCCCTCCCCCCTTGCCCCTTGCACAATTTGGGCTGTTATTTGGGTGGCGACGGCCTTAACATGGACTGCATTGTGTTATCGATTTCGGCCTAGCCCCAGCCCTTTTTCTTTCCTTCTTGGTATTTAGCAGCCAGCCGGGTTCTTCACCGACAAGTTGGAGCCAGGGCAAGCAAGCAAGTAGGCAAGCAAACTGTAGATGTCCTGTGAGCAGCCGCCACTACACACAGCACATGCAAAACAAAAAGCCACACACGAAGCAGACAGGCTGATGGCACACCGTGTACGCAGAGCGGTGGCAACAACAGCCAACCTGATGCGCAGCAGGTCGTGCAACGGATGACGTTTGTTGTTTGGCCAACAAGAAAGTTGAGGCCAATGGCCGAGTCAGCCTTTTCAAGCCCAACTATCACAGCTTTAAGTGACAAAGCTGTCATGGCATTTTAGTCGTTGTAGTGATTTGTGGCCCTCTGTGGGCTCTATTTGTGTATGTTTTATGCTAATCGCCGTGTGCCCTCGTTTGCGCTTTGTTTGCAACGGGCGTTTCTCCTTGCTGCCCAACCCCGGGACGCCCCAGCGGAAAGCCAGGATTGTCAGTACCTGAATGAGGCCAATGGGGCCAAGAAGTCCCCCCCCCCCATTCTTTAGTTTAGTTGGTCTTGTCGTTTTAGTTGTGACCCAGTTGAAGGGCCCTTCCCTTGGATCTTGGATTAGGTAGGCTGTCACTATAGCCTTTGCATAGCCCTTGGGGTCCGTCCGGTCCATCAAATTTATGGATTTTTCCTGCGCCAGGGCTTCATGCAATCATGGGATAGGCTGGCCTAGCAAGTGAGTGAGTGAGTGAGTAAAGTCTCCTATTCCCTAGCCGCCTTCTTTTTTGTCCGGGTTTTGTTTTTCTTTTTTTTCCCCTCCATTATATCCAGGGCGGATAATGATTCAGTTAGAGAGACAGGACTGAGGCCTTGCTTGGCCTTGGCTCATATGACAGGTTCCATTATTGTGCTCTCTTTGGCCGTGACGTGCATTTGCATTGCAAAAGAAAAAGGTGTATATCTACGGATTGGCCCATCTTCTCGGCTCTGTTCTATGTGGTGGTTCGAGTCTCGACTTTCTCCTACAACAAACACATCTTTGCCAACCAAGTTCTCTTTTGACGGTCTTCTTCCTTCTAGACTAGGAGACTTTGTTCTTTTGTTTTGTCAAGCTACTCTGGTCTCTTTTTTCTTCTTCTTTGGTTTCTTGTTTTCTTGTGCCCACGGGGTCTAGACTGGACCTTTAGGCCCCTCTGGCATTCAACCCACCTTGGACAGCTGACGTCTGTCCTCATTTCACCATCTCCCGTCACTTGCCACAAGCTTGCAACTTTTCTGTCCCACCATCTACTACATCATCCCTCCCCTTCCACCCCCCCCTCCCTCCTCACTGACACCCACTCT